>JABSTB010000822.1:0-61778 GCA_013756995.1 Neonectria neomacrospora | reverse complement strand
CCCCCGGATCATGCCCCCCATTTTCCGGACGAACGACGCTTGTTTATGTCTCTGATATGAACCCCAGCTCAGTTCTTGTCTTGCATCTTGTCTCGTCTTGTGTTGTCTCATACTAGCCACAATCCCTTGACGTGTCTGTGTCCGTGTCCGGGTCCGGGTGATGCTCACCTCGCCTCTCACCGTGGGGTGTGCTCGGATCTCCAATTACAAGCTCACAGGTACATAATGGTGGTATTGCACGGATCGGATCCGTCTCATTGATGATAGCTCCAGCTCTCTCCGCTTGGAGCTCTCCGCTTCCGAAGCTCTGGTTTTCGCCTCCCCCTCTCGGATCGCCCACTTCTCAAACTCTCTTGTTCGTTCTTCCTCGTCTTCCCGTCGCTCGGTCTTCTTCCGATGTCCTCCGTAAACCCGCGCCTGGTGGTCGATCTCCCTTGTTGGTTTTTGGCGGGCTCGTCAACCCGAAGTCGCCTGTGCGACTTCAGCTAAGGTACGTAGGTGGGTGGCTAGGCACGTAAAGTGGCTTAGTTGCAAAGCAATCGCATCACTTTCATGCCCTCACGCCATCGACAAGCCCGCCAATGTCACCATGGAACCTGGATCATGGGGATCAGGGCACTCTGTGAAACATTCTACAGCAAGCCGCTTGATGGACCAATCCACGTTGACACTTGCTGACGTTTCATTCGCTTCGGCCATTGGGTGATTTCGTTTTCCAATCACCATCCTCCAACCTGTCAACCTCTTTCGTCCTCTCGCGATGTGGCTACGGAAGCGCAGTCCTACCATCCGAAGCCACCTTTAATCTTGGAAGCAGAGCTGGATGAGCCACACTAGGGATGAATATATGGATCACCGCGGTGATGAGGGCGCTGCACGTCTTCCCACAAGCAGCTGTAGTCTCGCAGCAGTCTTGCAGCAGTCTCGCAGCAGCCTCGCAGAAGTGCTCCTCCTCTTCCAGGTGCTGTCACTGCGCGAGATATCTCGACGTAGGAATGCCTAGTGTAGGCACCTAGCTTGGCACCCAGCTCCTTATCGTGGGACTGAGGTCACTGTCTAGCTCGGCATGGGCCTTATCGCCCGCTGCAGCTGTCCGTCCATGTCTAATCGCGCCCGCGATATGGGCATTGCAGACGCGATAAAGACACCTCCCTAGGTCTCGCTATCTACCTTTGGCCTACTTTCTGACCTACTTATCTAGGTACCTAACTTAGTTGCCGAGCCGCTCCTCTCCCTAAAATGACTGCTGCCTCCAGCGGCTGCCGTTGCTATTCTCGACTGGCCCAGCCACAGCCCCCCATTCCGCCTATCGCCTATCGCCCGAACTCTCTAGACTCTGGTCTGATGGGCGCTCGGCCGCTGTGGCTCGAGACTTTCCGATGTGTTGCGTACTGCTTGCGTACTAGACTTGGGTATACTCGATGGAGAAATCCCAAGTCTAGGTGTAACCTAGTTAGATAGCCCAAACTCGGGAAGCGCGCAGTTCTCGTTTCTCGTTTCTCCGGTTATCCTGGGAGGCATCTAGGCTACCCCCTTCAGTCTTACAACCCACTAATTCTCCCCTTCTCTCACCCGGCTGAAGTCGACACGAGTTGTGCAGCCGCTCGAATGAGCTTGTTGGAGCTATCATCCCAGTGAAATATTCCTTTTATCGAAACTACCACCACGGTGTTTGCTTTTCTTATTGCAACGCCGGCATACCAGAGAGCATGGCGTTCCATCCTTCGACTTGGCCTCTCTTCTCCCGGCCTTCGTTTAGAGCTAGTGCGGCCGATGAGGAGGCCTGTTCCTTTCATCTCTCGAGGCGACTTCAAGGAGTACGAATAGTCTCTAGGAGAAAGCCCGAGAGACCCAGGATGCCGCAGATGCTTCGTACGTAGTGCCGTCTTGGAGCTTCTCCTGCGGCGGACATGATGCCGAAACTCACCTCCCAGCGTAAGCGTCGCGTCATCAGGCAGAGTCCGAGGGCGAACAAGCGCCTTATCAACCGTCTCCGGGCTTTCCCCTCTCGTCTCGGCCACTCCCTGTCCCACGCGCGTCTAAAGGAGGGGCCGTCGTGCTACCCAAAGCACCCAAAGGCCAAGATACCTTGCCCAGATGTTGTGGTGGTGATGGTGATGGTGTTGGATGTGTAGCCCCTGCCTGGGTCCTGCGGACGCACCTCCTGATGCGCGGCACTCTGCAATGCGACCCTACTACTATGCACTACTATGCACTACGCGCTCTAGCACGCTGACCAGTGACCAGTCACTTCTTCACCGGTTGCCAAATCTCGACAGCACCCAAGAGTGCCTGGGGCCATGAGATGCATCGTAGTACCCGAATGCTTACCCTCCACCTCGAGAGGCCCCCGCCGCCGTACGCCAGCTGTGAGCGGCTATACCGGGAGGTTGTTGCGTGCATGCCCGTGGGAAGGGTGAGGATGTGGCCAAGTGGCTTTCGCTCGACTGTGGCGAACGGGTTTGAAGCCTGTTTCTGCTTGCTGCTCTCCTGGCCTCGTCGATGATGGGCGGACGGATGCTACCCACGTCGGCCCTCGTGCTCTGACAGGCTGAGTACAGGTCTCGACTTTGGATGGAAGCTGTCGACATAGACGTCTGATGTCGTTTCGCTGCGCCGTACGAAGTAACTTCGTAGGTGGAGGTGTCGGCAGATGATATATTCCAGGAGGGGAGGCCGTTCCAGGTCTGGAACTTGATCCACGAATTCATTCCTCCTGCGAGACTGCCCGATAGCAAACCCGCCATTGTTTTCTCCCATCTTTTCTTCTCTTCTTCTCTCTTCTCTCCGTGGCTGCGTAGTCCCTCCTAGGCCTGCCACTTCTTCCCCCTGCCTTCCAGCCCTATATTGGACTCAGTTAAGACAACCACACAATGTAGTGCTGGACCGGATCGGGCCAATCACTGAATTCCACTTTGCCGTCGCCGTCAGCAATTTGGGGTCGGTTATCACCCCATCGATCATGTGGAATGGCGCACATCGTCACTATTAGCAATTCCAGCTCGGCATTTACTTAGTACGTGTTGCTTCCTGTCCTTTTGTTTTGTTTTGTTTGGGCGCCGAACGCAAAAACGCATCCACGGGGGCTGAAATGGTGTTTCGATGGGGAATTTCAACGCCCCCGTTACAGTTCCTGCACCCAAGGCTCGATTCTTGCTAGCGATGGGGCAATGGAGTCTGCGTTCGCAACACCCCCTGCTTAGAACATGTGAAAGTAGTCGCTGTGAATCCATTCAGCACAAATTCCTTCAGTACGGGGTGTACAAATATTCAAAATTCATTGGCATTTTGCAGAGCTCGAGATAAGACGGTGGTTGTGGTTGTGGGGTAGTGTAGTGTAGTGTAGTAAATAAATGTATCTATTTTGACACGTTTCTATCGCCGAAGTTACCCCCGATGCGATTCTCTTGGTCTACTGTGCAACACCTCGATTCCACAACGACACACGCTACTTGCGTACATCCTCAGCCTCATTTCATGACCGTCAACCACCTCATAGGCGTCAGTCACTCGACGGCCATCTCCCGACGTCACCCTTCCGTCCAAGCGCTATGCTGCAGCATAACGCAATTGGAGATGGGCCCTGGCGTGCCATGTCCGATGCCTGTCAACCCGGGATGATCCCCCTTCTGAGGTTCATGTGGAAATATCCCTTCCCGTCCCCGGGCAAGCGTCCAACATGCTTATCCCGTGGATATCACCTCATCCTTGTCCGTCGTCGATCGGTGATCCGCGACGGGCCGCCGGGGGTGCGGATCAGCAAGGTCTCGAAGGTCAGGGAGGTGTGGTCTGGTGGTTGGTGAGATTGTCTAGAGGTGACGGAGGGCTACAGTCTCCTCTACCGTGGAGCGAGACGGGCGAACACGGAGCTTGACCGAGAAGACGAGAGCTCGCTCAGTCTAACAAGCCGAGATGCATTCGCCGCCTCCCTTTGTTTGCTACCGTAAGGACCAACGGATACACGGCAGTTGGTATGTCGACTAAACCATCACTATCAGCCAAGAATCCTTGAACTGGGTTCTCAAGCGCCGTCATATTCGCATGACAGGCGTACGCGGTAATGGAGCATCCAGCTTCGTTAGCGCTTTTCAAAAAACCCTACCCGCCGCATTCATGACCGAGCTGAGTCCCGCAAGGCGTCATTATTCAAACAAAAATATCCACGACCCTGGAGGCAGTCGCATCGGTTTTGGAACATAGACAATCCATGCCGCTGTCACAATCCCTGTTCGCCGAGAGACCCTGGTGTGCAACAGGCATGGGGGTCCCTTGGCAGGCCGTCGAACCGACATGTCATGGATCATCAGGTTCGGCGTCGTGAATGATGGGCATTCTTGCCTCATCCATAGAGAGAAAGATGCAACTCAAGATCAGATATCAGAGACCGATGAGGGTCCGGCAGGGCTCCTGTGTTCTTAGGAGCTTGGGTGCTTATCATGCTATGCCTCCGTGCTGCATCTCGACGAGTTGAGCCGGACCTTTGTTGGTTGCGTTATCACCGGGTACGCGAGGAGAGCAAACTCGGCCAGGGTATTATGTATCATGGCCTACGAGGAATCACACCGAGCAGGCCCTGGTTCTTTCTGAAATAACAACTCGAAAACCCTCCGAGAATTCGGCAAAAGCTCGCTCTGTTAACTCATCTTGGTGGCCATCACACCATATTGACACGATGCAGCCACAGCTGAGCCCGTGGGCGGTATCATTGGCCTGTCAAGCCACACATAGCCAAAGCGGAAAGACGGTCTTGGCCTGATTCCCTTTGCGAGCTGTCGAGAGTCTTGTTATTATTGTCTTTCCCCCACCACCATGATCCGCAAGTCTGCAAGTCTGCAGGCCGGCGTTCCACAGCAGCCACATCACGTCGAATGCATGCACCATCGGTGTAGAGTCCAACGGCGCTGCCGTGCGACACCAGCCAAGATTTACCGGGGCCCCGAGATGGGGGCGTGTGCTTTGGTCCACACCAACGGCCCTCAGTAGGCTCAATCACGCCTCTGTCAATTTGTCCAGGATGCGACGTGGGCGCCATCCTTGACGAACGACGGGTTCCGGAAGGGCCAGCGCGCCCATGTCCACACCCACTCGCACACCCGTTCCCACACCCAAACATGCCTGGCGTCCGATGTGTTCGTATCGTCGATCGCCAGAAAATCCCGGCGTCCAGCATGCGTTTGACCGGCTGCATGCAGGGCCTTTAGCCTCCTCGACCAGTGTGTGTGTGTGCAACCAGGTTGCCAGGGTCGAATTCGTCGTCTGAGGACCGGCCACTTTATCGCGTCTTGCGCTCGTCATCTAACCTGGAACCTCGACGGGAAGCCTGGACGGGCAGGTCAAGTGAAATACGACCCAGGCCAGGCAAACTAGGACACCGCAATCGCTGTTACATTGGGCACGCTGCAAATCATCGAGTCCCACTAAGTCTCAGCGCGGCTCTTTTGAGCCTTCGGGGCCCTCCGGCCGCCCGTCGAGGCCGAACTCTGCCGGGGCTATCTAGGCCCTCGGAGCAAAGGCGACGTCGTGCGGCAGTCGGAAAGTGGCGCAGAACATCCGCTTCGCGGGCGCGACGTCCCGGACATCGTAGATAAGCACTTCTCCATCCTTTTCAGCCTCTCCAGGCTTGAGCAACACACCAATTTCCTTTTCTATCCTCTGGCAGATGTCGATAAGAGGCGTTTCATCGTCGGCCTTGACCGAGAAGCAGTGGACGTGGATCATCGGCAGTTTGGTCTCGGTGTGGGGGGCAAAGAGCTCCTCGCGGCCGTGGTACAGGCCGCGATAGTTGTGAAGAAACTCGATGGCCGATGCGGGCAGGTTCATGACGAAATGCGAGATAGTAGGAGGGACTGGGACCCGGATAGGCGCCGGCGGCGGGGCAGTAGAGTTCCTGGGTTGCTTCGGGGGCTTGATCACGGCATAGTCGCCGCGCTTGGAAGCCTCGAGCACAAGGTCGGCTGCCTGGTGAACAAACTCGTGTCCGTCACAGTTGAAAGGCTTCACGTACTCAGAGACCTGCACACGGCCATTAGTTTGAGTTTGGAAAGAATAATTGCGATGAGTTGGGCCAGAAACCTACCTTGTTCTTGCGGATCGCGTCTTCCAGATACCGGTAACTCTCCGGATTCTTGTCGTTGGCCCAGACAAAGACACCCTTCTTGCCCGCAGGCACCGCAAACGGGCCAATGCCGGCCATGACGTCTGCGACGACCTCTCCTGGCTTGAAGAGACTCGTGATCCGCTTGTGCTCCGTGTCAAGCTTGCTGTTCCAGTACACCTTGGAGTAGTCGAACTTGAAGACACATCCGGCCTCACTGACCTCGACATTCAGATCATCAGGCCCACCAAGAACCTCGTAGGCAAACGTTCGAAACTCGTTTTCTGAGCCAACATTGTCGATCTTGTTGATGACGGTCCGAAGATGCGGGTTCTTGTCCAACAGCACTTCCGCAATGAGTTTCTTGTAAGGCAGGTACTGGGATCGGATGTTGAGATGAGCTATTCGTGTTAGCACCCGTCAGTTACATCCGAGAGCGCGATTTTCACATACCGACATGTCCCACTGTGTTGAAACCACTCGGGATCTCGTCTTGGAGCTCCTCTGGCAGGATGGCCTTCAAAACGTCCACTTCACTCATGTTAGCTCATCGCACACAAAAGGTACGGGCGGAAAATCCATACCATAGGACCAAAAATCATAGCTTATTTCGACATCATACGGGATAATTTTAAGATCACCGCTCTTAGACGCCTCTTGAAGCACTGGGCTCCAAGTTTCGGGTGCTATGTTTGCTCACTGTTAGTTGTGTCACTGGTGGTTTGGAGAGACCTGCTGAGCAACTCACATGAAGCTTTGATTTGAGGAGCCAGCACCAGGCATTTCTTTCCTTGAGAGGCCAGAGTCGGGTCCGGGTCAGGCAGGATAGGGTTAAACTTATCCAAGAAGAGGATCTCGTTGGTCTTCTCCAGCTCCTTGCGATACTTGGAGAGCAGCTTGTTCTCCCTGACGGACGCGGCGGCGGCGTTGAGAGTCTTTGAAAACAGCGCCCTGTCCAGTGTCTTGGCTGCACGAACGGCAGCTGGGGCCCGGAACAGGTTCATGTCTCGAATTTGGGAGGTTTTCTGTTGTTTTCCGTCGTCAGCCTCTCATTTCGCAGATTTGGTCGTCTCGCAGGGGGCCAGAACTAACATCCATACTGGCGCCTCGGTCGTCAGGTGTCTTTTGGGTGTCCGAAGCACTGACTCTGACTGAGACAGGGATTCCGGAGAGGCTGAAATGAATTTTAGGGCTTGTGGAGCCAGTGCTTGTGCCGCCACACGCACCGCCACAACTCTGGGGCTCCCGGTCCACTTGTAAGTGCGAGGCTGGCGGTTCAAGTAGTGATGTCACGACCTTGTCGCCGTTGTCTTCAAAGTGTCTGGATAACGGCATGTCATTTGTATGGATTTCTTTCTTTCTATTCAACGTCTACTTTTTTTTCACTGCAAACTAAAGCTCAGTCATATTTCATCTCCATTCATCCAAACATAATACCCCGTTCGAAGAGTCATGTCGAAGAAACGGACACTCGATGCTTTCTTTGCACCGGCGTCAAAACGGTCCCGCAACGAAGACACACATTTTGACAATTTGCAAGAAGAAGAGGCAAATGTAAGTAGCTTCTTGTCTCTAGAAGAGGTGCAGGTGTTTGACGTATCAATTTCAGGTTGGCTGTTCACTTCACCAGCATTACCCTCATCCCATAAACAATCTCCCTTCTTTCATTAACAAGGAATTATCCACCCTCCCTGCCAAGACGGGAAGGGAAATCAGGGACCAGCCCGACTTGGATCTTCTCTACTTCGAGCCCTTCATACCAAGCTCGATCTCTCGCAAACTATTTGAATTTCTTCGCTCCGAACTGCCCTTCTACAGGGTAGAGTACAAGATCAAACGAGGTGGCATAGAGACCCAGATACGGACACCAAGGTGGGAGAAGTTTGACCAATCCGTATTGGAAACAGAACTAACCGAAATTTCAAGATGGACCACGGTCTTTGGAATTGATGAGACGTCCAGGTTCGACGATGAAGGCCATGTCGTCGACGCAAACCTCAAAACTAGCGTTTCGGATAAGCGTTACGACAAGTACCCCCCACGACCCATTCCGAAGTGTCTTGACGAGTTCCGGCAATCCACCGAGGCATCGACAGGCTGCAAGTTCAACTTCTGCCTCGTGAACTACTACGCCTCTGGTTCGG
Organism: Neonectria neomacrospora; assembly: GCA_013756995.1. NCBI lineage: Eukaryota > Fungi > Ascomycota > Sordariomycetes > Hypocreales > Nectriaceae > Neonectria > Neonectria neomacrospora. The sequence continues at coordinate 53,540 of JABSTB010000822.1, read as the reverse complement.
ACAGCATCGCTTTCCACAGCGACGATGAGCAGTTCCTGGGCCGAGACCCAGCCATTGCCTCGTTTTCGCTGGGATCGCGACGTGACTTCCTGATGAAGCACAAGCCTGTGCCACCTGGCAGCGCAGGTTCAACCGCTGTCAGCGCGAAGCCTTTGAAACTTCCGCTGAGCAGCGGTGATATGGTGTTGATGCGGGGGAGGACACAATCCAACTGGTTACATTCGATACCGAAGCGGACAGGTAAGAACCAGGAAGACGGTGGAAGAATCAACATCACCTTCCGGAAAGCCATGATCAAGGGCGGAACAGAGAATTACTATAACTACAACGTGGGAACTGGACCAGTGTACAGGTGGAACAACGAAGTTCGTGAAATGGTGGTATGGAAACCATGAGGGTATAGATGAGAAGTGTGCCATCCGCGGCGAGAAAGACAAAAGAAATGCATCCTGGAGATGTTCCTACTTTCCCTTGCGCATCTGGGCCTTTCCAAAATGTTGTAGGGCCTTGAGGAACACCTGGTATCCCACTCTCTCGTTGTCCTGGAGGCAGAATATTTCCGTTAGCCGGATCTGCCAGGGTGGGTATCCTGACAACTCGATATAAGGACCGAAGGTGATAAGGAGGTCAGGCTCGGTCATGATGCCCTCAGACAGCTCGGCGTCGATCAATTCCGTCGAGATATCGCGGGGAGAGAGCTTCCCCTTTTGTGACATTTCAGCTAGAGTCCGTGTGAGATCTACCATGGAGTCCCTGCCATCTTGGAAGGAAATCAAGTGCAGTCTCAGGTGGCCCTGGGGGTTTTCGCCGTTGGGTGTCGGGAGATCTTCCTTATGCGGCGATGTAACGGACAATCCGGGGTGTTGCCCACCAAAGTAAAAGGTGAGCTTCTGGTTCGCAGCGTCATAAATCCGCGGCATGTGTTTCTTTAGGACCCCTACATAACGTTAGCGCTTCTGTCTCGTAGAAACAGAGTATATGGCCTCCATACCGGTTTTCTCATACACAGAGAGCATGGGGATCTCTGCGCAAGCGCACCACGTCGCAATCTCGGCAACTTCGTCTATCAATCGTTCGATATCGGCCTTGGCCCTGTGGTTCTCCTTGGCCTTTAGGATAACGCTGAGGTGCTTGGGCTTCTTCTTGAGATCCATAATATCCCTCTTTATGTATTGCGGGGTGCCGTGGTGGTAGTAGAAGACGGAGGAGACCTGGTAGCAGAGGACGTTCCACATCTGTCGCACTCTGATGTAGAGCGAGAAGACGCCGTGCAACACGGCAAATATGAGAACGTGCAACTGGTTCTTTAGGAAACGACGGACACCCAATGGTGACCTGCGTTGCACGCGCGAGTTGGCGGGCGAGACGACGGGGACTTCGTTCGGCGCAGGTAGGTAAGACTGTTCTGTGTCAGGACGGAAGAGACGCGACAAAGCCCTTGAGGCAATGGGCACTGGGCACCAACCTGGAGCATTCGATGCCTCTCCTTCTCGTTTAGGAGCGTGTGATTCTGGAGATCGTCGGCTCGATAGGCCTGGCGATCGCGGACCGTCATCAGGGGCATCTTGAAGGCTGGCGCAACCCACGGGGTTGGCTGACGGAGCTGGTGGGTGTTGTGGGTGAAACTGAGCTTGGAAAATGCGAATCGACGTGTTGTTCGTAAGTAAATATCCTGGTCCAGGAGTCGGATCGAGCTGAGGCCGGGGTGGTGCAGCTTATAAGGCAACTTGCGAGGATGTGTGGGCAGACGTGGCTACCAAAAAGTTGGCATCGCTGCTGTGGCGGTGCTGTGGGATTACGTCGTGAGTCTCCACTTACCGCGTTCGAACGCGATGCCCAGAGTTGAGCCACCAAAAGTACGTCGACAGTCGCTCATCCCCATGGCACCTGCATGTGCGGCTACTTCCAGCCTTCCCTGGCCCACCTCAAGCTCGGGGCCTGTGGCGCAGTCGCCGCTGGTAGTGGGCATTTGGAAGGCGGGGCCCCTAGAGCCCCTAGGGCCACTATACCACTCCACTACAGCTCAGCCAGGCCCAAGCACGTAGCCTACAGCACCTGAGACTCGAGACATGGCCATATTGTTTGATTGACTGGCTTCCATTCCCATTCATGAACAACAGACACGACGTCGACGACGTTGATGACGCGCGCTTGCGACCACGATCACGACCACGAACACGCCTACGACTGAAGCCACAGAGCTAATCCATCGACGGCCGACTGCTTCTCCCCACATGTAGTCCTACTAATTAACTGCGACTGCGACTGCGTTACGAGCCATTCCGACTTCCGAGTCTCCGACCATGGAGCGGTCCGCCTCGGCCACCAAGGGCCTCTTCCCCAAGGGGCCCAGCTTCACCCTCGACGACTTTTCCAACAAGGACTTCATCGTCCGTGACTTCGTCGATAGCTTGGCTGAGAGCGCTGTGCCGCTGAATCGCCGATCCGGCAATTCTCCAACCACATTCGACCCCAAGCCATTGATCCGCACCTTCGAGAGTAAGTCGACGCTCCGTCTCCCTGAGAAGAGCCATCGCGCTAATCGAAGCTCCCAGGCGCCCTGTCGCAGCTCGCACAGCTTGGGGATGAGCTCCAGGAGAAGGAGTCGGAGCTTCTTTCCCAGGTGCGCCGCGCCGAAACCCAACACGACCAGACCCTCGACACACTGGGCCACAAACTTGACCAGTCCATGAGCTCATTTGAAGCGCTCGACCTCTCCCTCAACCAGGCCAATTCCCATAGCCACAGTTTTGGCAGCCGATCGGATGGCGGGGGAAATATTGCTGTGCAAATTGGCGAGAAGCTGGAGGATCTGGACAGGAAACGACGCCGCGCTCAGGATGCCATCTTCCTGATCCAGTGCTGGACTGAAGTCAGCGAAACCGGGCGGCTGACGTCGTTGCAAGACGTCCAGAGACAAGGTGGCTCGGAGAATAAAGTGCGCTGCGCTGTCATCGCCCGACAGCTCATGCGCATCAGCCAGCGACTAGATCCAGCTTCTTGGGGCCAGACGAATGGCCACAAAAACGGCGTCACCAACGGCGTCTTGGGCGCCAACCGATCACACAACACTCGCGAGGTCCTTGAAAAGTTTTGCGAGACTCTCGAACAGGACCTTCTCCAGCAGTTCAATAACAGCTACAAACGACAGAACTTTGAGGACATGATGGAGTGCGCCAAGGTTCTTTACGACTTCAACGGAGGCGCCAGTGTCATTGCCGTTTTCGTCAATCAGCACCAGTTTTTTATTGATCGTGATCAGCTCTTAACGGACGAGGTTACCATGGATGGTGATACTTGGGAACAACTGGCCGACCCTGACTCCGAGCCTCCAGTGGTTGAGCCGAGCTTGCAGTCCTTGGTTGATGAAGTTAAAATCGTGATGCAGGAAGAGTCCTTCATCATCAAGCGCGCCTTTCCATATTACGAGACCGTCCTTATCAAGTTTATCCAGCGAGTTTTCCAGCAGTCAGTTCAGCAGCGACTCGAAATGGTCTTGGATAAAACCGACACAATCTCCTCGCTGGCTTTCCTGAGATCATTGCATTCTTCGAGAAGCTACATCAGTGCTCTGGTGGAAGACCTCAAGTCACATGGCTTGACGGAGCATCCGGAGCCTTGCTCGGCACAAATAGCCCAGACGCTCGACCAGCAGATGGAAGACCTATTTGTCCCATACCTAGTGGGCAATTCGTACATTGAGCGTGAAAGAAAGAGCCTCGAGGCTACGTACAGCTCTTTACTCTTCAAATTTAGTATCTACCACTCCCGGCGGAAGAAGGTACCCACGGGTTTCATGGCATCCCTTGCCCACCAGGGCACACAGCTCATCACCTCAGCCAAGGATGCGTACGTTGAGCGTCTCGAATCTTCGGAACTCACGCCCACGCAGAAAGCTATGATGTTGCGTGTTGCCGGTTTGCAGGACAAGGACAACAAGAATGAGATTGAAGTTTCCGAGGAGGATGGTAGACTCAGTGTCGCCAATGCTAAGCGTATGCTGAAGTGGCTGGCAGAGAGTGTACAGCGGACCCTCGAGCTTGGGTCTCAAACTGATACCCCCAAGGATGTCAATATCCTCCTCAACCTCCTACTCACTAGTATGGGCCAGGTCTACGTGGAGACGGCACTTGATGCGGCCCATGATCAGGTTTCTGTGCTGGAGAATTCAAAGACAGAGCCAGATCTGTCGTACTTGCCGGCCATCCGACCGGCAGTTACGATTACGAGCGTTATGGATAGGTTCATCACGATTGTTCTCATCCGTCTTGCGGAGTCCAACACGACAGTTCGGAGGAGCATGGAGGCACAGAAGAAGGTGGCGATCGATAACATTGAAAAGAAGACGAACAACGTCATGAAGGGAAGCATCGACGTGGTCGCCAACTGGGTGACCAAGTCGCTTGGCGGCCAGAAGAAGCAGGACTTCCGCCCCAAGGACGGCGAGCTAGAGTCGCTTCAGACGACGACCTGCCTCGGCATCTGCACGTTCCTAGGCCGTGTAAACAAGTTTGCCAGCCAGGCCGTTGACGGCCACAACGCAGAGAAATTCTTCAGCGAGCTCGCCCTGGCGCTACTCACCCTGCTCTTTGAGCACTTCAAGAAGTTCCAGGTCAACGCCACGGGTGGCCTCATGGTTACGCAAGACATTGCCAAGTACGTTGCCACTATGCGCGAGTGGTCGCTGACCAAGGAGGTCGGCACCGCCGTCGAGATGCTCACCGAGATTGGCTCCCTCTTCATCGTCGGGCCCGAGGCCCTGCGTGAGAAGTCGAGGACCCTGGCGTCGGGGCCCACGGGCAGCAAGGGCAGGCTATCTAAGGTTGACTTCAGGGCGTTTGTACAGAAGCGCGATGACTCGGGCACGGTGGGAATCCAGGGCGTGTTGGCGGGACTTTGAGCATGGCCGGCCGCTGAGAGGATGCTTGCTTTGCCAGGAATATGTAGCGGAACTGCGTATAGCTTGGAATACGATACCATGTTGAGCCATTCCGACGCCCGAGTCGTGGTCTAATTTCGACGCCGCTCCTGATCAAGGGGCTCACAGATCTCGTCTTAGGCCCCCAATCCGGCCGGTCTTTTCATCGATCATGTCGTCGAGATAGTCAATCAGCTCACACATGTTGGCCAATCCGGTCATCTCTGCGCGCTCCTTCTTGGTCAGCAGCGAAGACTTATCGGCGCTCATGCCCGGCCCGCACATCTCCTGGAGGTGATGCAGGGCCAGCTTAAAGGGCAAGGGACAGCGGGCGACGTTGCACATGAAGGTCTCGACGGCTTCCCAGGGGCAAGCCGAGTAGCCGGCAAACAGCGCGGGGTTGGCAAGGAGGCCCCGGGCAGACATGAAGCCGGATAGGTTGGTATTGCTAGGGGATGGTGCGAGCTTGGAATAGGAGGTGGCGATAGTGCTGGAGGAGTTGAGGGTGAGTGTGGCCAGAGATGCGTGGGGGGCGTCGTTGTTGGTGGTGATGGTGGGCTGCAGCGGGAGTGAGTTGATGTCGAAGATATCGCCAGAGAGAAGGATGGGGAGTGTCCTGGCGTATTTGGCTGTGAGAATCTCGAGGGCCTCGGTTCTGATGGGAGTGGTAGAGGGCGTGGACTTGGTTCTCGGGTGGATGGTGACCCAGTCGACGAGTCTGTTCTGGGGGTCTCCGATGACGGTATCAAGAAAGTCCATGGTTTTCCTTGCGACACACATCCGTTAGTTGTGCCATTTCTCGCCAACTGCTGAGAACCGCATATACCTTAGATCATCGTGGATCCTAATCTTGACACTCACGCTCCGCCCCTTGGGACTCTCGATATCCCTCTCCAGGCCAACATGCCACCCGTCCCTCTCCAACCGCTGCCGCGTCTCGACAACCATGTCGCGCACCAACTCGCGGTGGCCCATGAGCGCAGCGCCGAGCTTCTCCGCGCACGCCCACGACTGGGGACACCCGCAGTTGAGGTCCACGCCGTTGGCCCGCGGCGCAACGAGGGCTGCGGCGCGCGCCAGCTCGAGAGGCACGTTGGCGCCGAACTGCACGATGGTGGCGGGCTGGTCCGGGTTGGTCGAGACGGTGAAGTCTTGGATAGGTCAGCTTTCCGCTGGGCATGGGGAGGGAAAGGGGGGACTTGCCGCTGTCTCGGGCGAAGCTGTTGCGGTTGAACTCCTTGGCGAGCATCATAGGCGTCCAGCAAAGATCGACGCCGTACTTGTGGACTGTCTGGCGAAAGGCAAGCTGGCACCGACGGGTTAGGTTCGTGCTCGGAACAACAAAGCTGGAGGAGCTTACTTTTCCATATCGCACCATGGGCGCAAGGGCGTATAAGAAGCGGTCTTGTTTCCTGGTGACGTCGAATATCTTGAGCGGACTGTGGTCGCTGTGAGCAAGAGCGCTACCCTACACTTTAGGTGTGAACATACTGGGCAGACTCGCCCTCCCCGCAGATGGACATGGTTAGGCGAAACTCGTTGTGAACTGGGTGCGAAGGAAGTTCTTGTTGATTATGGGTGACAAGGAGCACAGTAGGCGGGCGGATCTGGTCAGGTCGAGCAGTGTCTTTCGGGATAAATGATATCGAAAAGAGAGGTTTTTGCGAATAGTGGGCCACGTGATGTGAACGGAGTCACCACATCACCAACTCCAAAGCGGCCACAACTGACTGGATGTTTGACTCGATAAGTTTTCAATTTGATTTGTATTTAGTTTACGATTCTAAATTCTTCTCATTGCCTCTTATACAGGCACAACAACTCGGTCATCTCTCCCGTTGTCCGAGTCTGGAGCAAACAAGCTGTCGGCATCGCCCTCGACCTCTTGGATCTCGGACTCGTTCATCAGCCTCTCCCTCTCGAGGATAACCATCTCCAGCCACTTCTTCTCGGCTGCCTTCCGTCTCGTCAAATCCCTTTCCTTCTCTTCACACGCCGCATCGAGTCGGTGTTTCGTGCTGTACATGAGCTCCTCGCGCAGCGACCAATCCTCCTTGAGGTTGGCCTCGTGCGCCTTCATTGCCTCAGCCTTCCATTTCTGCCACATGTGCTGTCTTTGATCCATGCGCTTACGCAAAGCCAGCATTGCCGCCTCGATCTCCTTTTCGCCATCCTTCTTGTCCTTCCAATAGTCCTGCAACTTTTTGTGATATGCCTCCTCAATGTCATTCTCTCCCGCAGCCCGGATCTGGAAGTCCCTGTTGAGAGCGTACTCCTTGTCGGCCATTTTGGTTATCATGAGTGAGTCTAGTTCAGACCGCTCGGCTTCATGTTTCTTGGCGAGTTCCTCCTTTGCAGCCTTGGTCTTAGTAACGAGTTCCTCGTCCATCTCCTCCTGGTCGACCTCAACGAGGACATGCTGCAACTCATGGAGTTCGTCGAGCGTCACGCGCAGCTCCCGAAACTTGATCTCGATATCCCGGCGACGCATACTCTCCTGGCGGACCCTTTCCTCTAGTTCGCGCTGCCGACGTTCCTCCTCTAGTCTCTCCTGCTCCTGACGAAGCATCTCGGCCTTGAGAGTCTCTTCCCGCTCGAATTCCTCTATTTGGAGTAGGATCTGCCGTAGCTCTTCGGCGTTGGTCTGCTCTCTGAATTGCCTCTGCTCCCGCCTGGTGTCAGCTGCCGCCTTAAGGTCGTAGAGCTGCTGCATCGTGCACTCGCATGTCCGCCATCGCTGACTACAGACGTAGCAGAACTGTGTTCCACACCGACAAGTCATATGCTGGCATGCTTCCCGGTGCTCCACCAAGGCGTTGCAGTTGAAGCACCTCTTCCAGCCCTCTTCCTCGGCTAAGATGTTGGTCAGGTCCATGTCCGGATCCCGCTCGCATTCCCTCCCTTTATGACCGGCGTCCCGACATATCGTGCATGTGGCATGGCGGTTGTCGCAGGTGCCTTGGCGTTTCTTTTTATCGATGTTTTGCGGTTTGACCACGAGATTGCACCCTGGGTGGCTGCAGTAGATGCGATCGCCGACGGGGATATCCCATTCACTGGATCGCTCTTGGAATGACTTTTTGAGGTCGGAGGGAATGTAGCGGACGATGGTCTGGACCGGGATCTGATTTAGGCAGCACTTAGGTGGCCACTGCTGCTCATTCTGGACCGCCGCCGAGATGAGACGAACGAAGCAGTCACGGCAATAGCTGTGGCATGGGACCTTGATTACCTCGTTGGGCGAGAAGTCGTCGAGGCAAGAGACACATTCTCTATAGGGTGTTAGTAACCAGGCTGGAGAGGGCGAATATCGATACCAACTTACACCAACTCTCCGAGAGATTCCGCTTTTGAGACAGCAGTAGCATCCGACGTGGAATTTCTGTTGACCTGCCGGGACTCGTATATTTTGCGGAGCGCTTCCAGCGTAGAACCGGTGGAACTGCTCTCACCCTTCTCGTGGCTGCGCTGGAAGAACTTGCGCAGGGCGAACTTGCGCCGCTTCCCAGGCTTGGAGGGGACATCGGCGGTAGTGACAGTGGAAGTAGAACCGGACAGTGAGATAATAGAATGACGGGGCGTTCTGTCGTCGAGCTCTGGCTGGGGCTTATCCTGAGGAATGATGATGGGCAGATACGGCCCCTTCCCCTTGTCGAGCTTCTTGGCTGTGTCTTCGGCCAACTTGCTCTGTTCCTTTTCCTCGCGCCTTTGGCGATGGTGCTCGGCGGCCTGGGTCTTGACATTCTCAATGGACGACCAGACAATGTCGAGGAGAACCTGGGAGGTGATATGGGTGGCCTTCCTGAGCGCAGCTGGCGGGTTGTATTTATACCAGTCGACGTCGGCGACGTCTACGTCGGAGAGGTTATTAGTGGACCATGAGACCAAGGCCTCCCGGTCTCGCCAAGCGGCTTGTAAATTCTCGAGGTCGTCAAAGGGATTCTCGTAAAAGTCGATGTAGTCCTCGGGGGTAAAGGAGCCCGGCATGAGCTGCAGCTTCCGGCCGGAAGCCAGCACGGCCATGTTGCTGGCGGGGATGGAAATGGGAGACAGAGTGAGAGAATCAGGAGTGAAGAGCCAAGGAGTGAAGGGCTAGGGAGCGAACGCTGAGGCGTCCTCGTAGGGGTGAAGACGCATATGATGGATTCAAAAGCAAGAAAGGCGACGTAGAGTAGATGAGTCGTGAGTGAGCGTGTCGAACAACGACCGGCTGGAAGCTATCTATAAGCGGGCGAGAATAAGCCTAAAAGTGGCTCGTCTCCCGGTGAAGGCAAGGCAAGGCAGGCACGCCACAAGCGGACGTTGGGTAGGGGCTGTAAGTCAGTAAGTGGTATGCAACCGTAAGTAAGGTAGATACGGAGTAGTTTAGTGCGTGATGGGGAGACGGGATGGAGGAGGAGGTGCGCAGCAACATCACAAGGACTACCAAAGGACTGGCAAAGGACTGGGTACGGCTTAACACCCCCCTTCTCAAAGTCCTGGCTTCCATCAGGCTGTCTCTCAGGAAAATCAGCCCTGGGCCAGCGGACACAGAGGCTGGAAGCCTTAGAATGGGGAACGCCGAGTTGGGCTTGAGCAAGCTGTAGGGTGCGGGAGCCAATGAGCAGAGCGACGCCGTGTCACGCCCGCATTTGCCTGGCCGTCCCGTTGCCCGCGATGGTGCTTGGGGGTTGCAGCTTAACAAGGGGGGCGAAGCTCAGCTGTGTGTTAGCGCGCGATACCGACGGCGCCAGAACGGAATGAAGAAGGCTGTGCTGGAGAGAGATGGCTGGCTTGTTAGTTACTGGTTGATGATGGATGTTGTGAAAGGATCCTTCGGCTTGGGAACGACTGGGACTGATTCCACGTCGGGCCAATAATGGATATAAACATCGAATACCCTTTGCTGGCCAAAAGGGATAATACCAGGCATCCATATAGATACCGCCCATCTATCTATCCATCTCACTGCGGCTGGGCGCAACCTGGAAGAACACCAACTGAAGGACACGCCTTACAGTGCTTTGCTGTCACAGGGGGAGCTCAGAGGCCGGCGGCTCACAGGCAGGGATCTGCGCCGCGCTACGTCGGGCGTTTGGTCAGTGGGGAGATCGTCCACTGAACCACGGCACGCACCGCGGCCTTCTTCCGCCTTGATGCCCCGAAACAAAGAATGTCAGTAGTTATGACTATGACTTGTAATGGCAAGCATAAGTATGGAATGGCGGTCCGTCGTTCTCAAAGCTTGGGCCCCCCATGTCACAGCCACGGCTGGCGGGATGGTGGGCCACAGGCTCCGTAGGTATTGTCGACGGGTCATACATTTCCATGCTAGGCAGTGACCTCGCGACGTTCAAGCAATCCCCTTGTTGTTGACTCTCAAACTTGATTCCTATTTACACGTTGATGAGTCCCACAAGAAAAGAATAAACACCCCCAGGTCTTTGTACTTGAAGCGAGTTGACTTTGATTGGATTGTCCTTCCCTCGGCCAACTCCTGGACGCCGAAGAGCCGAGCTCCACCACGCTTCAACTCCAAAAACACCATTTTCACAGCACTCACAAAGTACACTCACAACTGCAACTCATCTCGGAACAAGGCCCACCTCTCTCTCAACCGTGAAACCCATCCGACAGCTACAATGCGTCTTTCAGGCCTGCAGAAGGAGGTCGTCGCCCTCTACCGCCACTGTCTCCGCGAGAGCCGCAAGAAACCGCTGGTAGGTCCCTACAAGTCCTAATTCGCATCGACAAGGGCGCCGACATTGACGCATCGCAGGCCAGCAGACCGCATTTTGAGAACTTCGCCAGGTACGCCTCGCCGTCTGCACCGCAGTCCCCACACTCGCATGTGTACCGTAGCTGAGGAAATGTACAGGGCCGAGTTTGTTCGGAATCTAAGCATCGACAAGCGCGATTTTGCTGCCATTGAGTTCCTGCTGCGCAAGGGCCGCCGTCAACTCGATGTCTACTCATCCCCCGGCATCAAAGATATCACGCCGTAACTGGGGTTTCTCCCCCAGCAACCGGCTTAAGAGGAGAAAAGGAGCCATGGAATCCAACGGCACTCCGCCTTTCTCGCTCCCGCCTGCCTCCGCTGCTTCTGGAGATGGTCTTGGGAAGAACAGCCCACATGGACAACTCACCATACCTCACACCTTCAAGTCTATCCCGTCAGCGCCTCAGTTTCTCCCACAAACAACCCCTCCCATGGTCCTAAACACCATACATGCTACTAATGCTACCCCTATTGTCCTTCTTGAATAATTCTCCTGGAAACCTTACCTCTGCCAATCCAACGATGGCTTCGCCAGCATCCATCCTCGATCCAAACACCTGTTCCCCCCAACTGAGTACCGATGCACCTCATACCCAAAGGGTTCCGTCATTCGAGAGACTCCGATCAAGGTCGCGTGTGGTAGTCTTATCTCGACGGCCTACCCGTGCAAGGCACCCAAGAACAAAGGCTCGAATCGATATTGGTTCACAGCAATTGCCTTCCAACACCGCGACCCTCAATCCTGCCCCCCTTGACAGCATCAACCGTTTTGCGAGCACCTCCAAAGAGGCCACAAACCGAAAAAGCACTGTACGGAATCGTTATAAACCTAGTGGAGCTATTTCGGACCCGGAGGTATCCAGGAACAAATACCAAGGTGGCGTTGCGCCTACTGCCAGCGCAGTCCCCTCCGAAGTCTCCCCCTTAAGCTTCAAACCACCGGCGACACCTGGATCTGGAAATTTCGATGGAATGAATAATGCAGTCGACTTTGACAGGCAGAATGGAACCAACCTGGCCACCACTCCGAAGCATTCTCAGGATCTGCCACACTTTTCGCATCCTTGTGAGACAACTGATATCAAGAAACACACACAAAACCCTTCTCACGAAGTGTTTGGCGACTCTACGCGCGGAAAGCCAGATACCCCACGACAAGCTGAGGTCGACAACTTACTTGTGGACGCCATTGCACGGAATGTTGCACAACAACTACACATGTTATCCGTCACAAACAAGCCAAGGTCTGACAGACACCGCCTCCAGGATTCAGAAGAGATGTCCCCTGAATCTTACCGCAACCCTTCTAGAACCTCAAGCCAACGAGGAGCTTTGGATCGTTTCACACGTGAACTCCAGCGATACGCTGAACACACTGGGGCCAAAGGCAAATTACCCATCTTCACGCCAACGCCGACAAGGTCCGGCGCAACCCTTCGTACAGTATCTGCTCTTCTCCCGTTTCGCCCCGAGTTCACGGCTGCCGGCCTGGCGGTGACATCCAAAGATCAAGCAAAGCTTCATTCTCACCGGACGAGGGCCAGCGCAATTCGAGCGACTCGGCAACCACCACTACCTAAGCTTTCTGTCAAGCAGGCTCATCTGAGCCAGCTTGATGGAAATGATGGCTGTCCTAGCTCGAACACGGAGATTTCTTTCACTGCGCCAAACAATATGGATGATTGGAGATACGCCGCAATGGGCAAAGCAGTCGCTCGCTCGCGCCAGAAACCCTCAGCCAACAAACTGTCCAAATCCACATGCCTTCCCTGTATCCCTGGCCATCGTAAATCGGCGGATTGGGGTTGTCTCCAGCTTCTCCAGAAGTCGCAACCACGGCTTCATACCCCAGGACCTGTCACTACGGCGCAGCATATCGTTACGGACATGAAATCGAAGATGCCTAATTTTCCTGCCAAGGCTTCTGTTCCGGAGTGGGCAAATCTTCCCGTTCCACATATCTTTTACCCACAACCTCAACCGGGCCCTCGTATGAAGACCGAGCACATGGTCGATCGAGCTCATCGAGCCAGGCCTAGAAGAGAGCATCCCCACCCGACATATGTATACGGGCCAGGACAGCCGACGACAGGACTTCGTCGACAGTCAATGGTTCTACCTTAGCAGGGTGGAAATACAGCATCATTGCGAAACAGCCCACAGGTCGACAGACGAGATTCTCAAACACGCCGAACTCGCCCGACCAAGATAGCTGGTCCCCAAAATGTCAGGATTCGGACGGCTCAGTCGTCGACAGATTTGAACCGTCAAGGGCCAGCTCACCATTCCACAAGGCGCTACCGAAGCCTGCCCCTCCGCCATATGAGAAGGGACTTGCAGAACGCAAAGTGTTACCAAAAGCCTTTGCCAGACCCACCGTCGACACCGAAGGAGGATGTTGATCAAGTCCCTAGTGTTGATCGGGTGGTTGAGCTAGCAGCAGAAGCGGCGCCAGCCAAAGACGAAGGCACGAATGAAGCGCTGAAGCCACTGAATGAAAGTCACGATCACCGACATGGACCTGATCAGAATGTTGCGCTCTGCGCTCGAGGGCACTCGCATCGAAGCCCTGCCCGACCAAATATACCCCAGAGGATGTCATCGATCCGGGGAAGTCTCCGCTCCGCCAACTGGGAGGATTGCGACGGCGAGCTTATGGATCGTGATGTCTTGAGAGGCCTGCACATCGCTGCATCTGCAGCATGCGACGAGCGAGTTGATGCCTTCATCAGCGAGAAGACGGGTTTACAGATACGACAGTTTCTGGTAGACCTGATGCCCTTTGAAAATCTGGGAAACACGCCATTGAAGGATGCGAATGAGCTACGGGCGAGGAGAAGTGAAATGAGAAGGGTGAAACATCGAGTTCGACGGTCTCGCGAAGTAAGAAAGGCGTTGTTTTGACCATTATCGATGTTAATAAATGGTAACGAACGGCGGCGGCGGCAATTGGTGGTTGGCATGTATTGTTACACGGAGACTTTGTACGCCCGACTCGTCCATTCATAGAAGATGTGTATTATCAATAGAAGGCGCATGGCGTTAGCTCACAGCTACTATATCGGATTGTCTTCGGCGGAAGAAATTGAAGTGATGGCTGCGCCTCTGTCACTTCGGTGTCGCAACATGTATACGCGGGCAGGGAATGTGAAGGTGGGGTATTCGTAATCTGTGTCGATGTCCTGAACGCGGCCGCTTGCACAGCCCATTCTTGACCTCTCTCAATTGCCTCAGGAATTCATCTTGCCTTGCTTCACCTTTGAGCCGCCATAGACTGTCCTCCGCCGACAGCAATCCCCCTGAGAGCGTCACCGGAAGCTATGGACCTCTACGACCTCTCCGTTGCCGACATCAAGGCCGCGCGGGCGAACTTCACCGTCGACGGGGATCAGCACGAGCACTTCCAGCGATGCTGGTCGCTTCAAACTTGCGACGGCTGTCTGGACACTGTACGGTGTAGCTGGTGTCCATTTGTATGCTTCTCGCTTTCTTATTTCCCCATTTCCTTGTTCCAATGTGTGATATCGCGACGCTCACACATGTTCCACCTAGACTTGGTCCTGCGTTCCCAATTCACATTCCATACCTGCGCTGGCGCCGGCATATGACGAAAACATATGCCCGCACTGGGCCGAGCGATGGGAGATCCGTACGAGGCCGCTGGGGTGTCATGTCTCGACGATTACGACCCTCACCATAATCGTGACTATCCTATCTACCCTTGCCTTAGTTGGCCTCGTCTTTGGCCTAGTGCTTGGCATCCGTCGATTCCGCCACTACGACAAGCAGCATCCGGGATGGTGGCGAGAGTTCAAAGGTCGCTGGCGGTCCATTATTAGGCGGAGGGCCGGAGAGGAGGAGCCGCTGCTGGGAGAAGATCGCGCGAGTCTAGCAGCGGCCAATGGACCTTGACGAACGACATCCGCGCGGAATAGAGGCTCATCGCAGCTACGGGGACGCGAATGACACAACCGTATCGGCGACAATTTTGTGCAATTTGCCACGCCCAGCAACCCTCTAACCAGAGCTGACGGGTGGAATTATGGCCACTTCGTCCGCCTCCTGGAGCAAGGTCTCGTCGGCGCTCTCTTCATCCGGCACATCTACATAATCAAGATTGACGGTGACGAGGCAGGAGTCGAGGATCTTGGCTTTGATGCCAGGATACCGTGACTCTAGCTCAGCAAAGAGTTTCCGCAGAGGAAGCGTCGCAGGGAGGGCTTCATGGTCTCTACCGGTGAAGGAACTGGCGCTGGCAAAGTAGAGGACGTTAAAGTGGCCTGGCGGGGGCTTCGGTGCCGACGCCATCGCGGTGGTGAGATGTCTTAGAATGTTCTTCGGCGTGTTAGCCGCATGCCTTCACATGTGCGAATGAATTGACAATGAAAGCAAAGCGATTTGGGTCAGAGATCTTGGTGATGAATGGCACATCAATGCGTATTTCAGGTAATACATGCTTTTGAGCATCATGCCCAAGAGGAACTATAGTGAATCCATGGCAGACTTACCAAAGGAGGTGCTGGAGCTTCATGGAGGAGACCTGCGTCTGGCTTAGTTTATAGGGAGAAAGAACAGGAGTTTGTTTGCATTCGCCCCGCGGAATTTCAAGTTGCTCGGCTTCACGTGACCGGAACATCAGTGAGCGAGCCTCGACTGCCACGGGGAACTCGTCATATAGCACTCGTTCACAATATCTCGGAGGACGAGAAAAGACGACGGACGGGAAGCAGAGAGGGCGGTCGCCGTGAGACGTGATCGTAAAACCTGCTTCGATTCTGGTCGAGGGGCTTGTATAAACTTGGGCGAGACCTGAAGGCCAAAAATCACTTTTCGTGGTCGGATTCCAAGGCTGCAGAAGAATTGTTCTGGATTCGCAATGCCAGATCCGTGACTCCTCTAACAAATGAAACTGGGGTGCGGGTGATGCAGCCCCAGGCAATGTCCCAATACAAGGCGCGCCCGCCTTAGCATGCAAAGACCATCCATCGTCCGCCGTTCCAAGCCCCCCCTCCTTACTCCTCGATCGCAACGTTTATCGCAGTCTTCGGGCCTCACGCTCGGACTCGAGCAGGCAAAGGATGTCGTCCTCGCGAACTAGTTGGGGGATTGCCGGTTAGCACCACACACGCTCACACGCCTTGGCTGGTATTCTCCATCGAGGCGGGAATTCGGTTCTTAAATCGTACCTGGGCCCTTGACGTTTCGGATAATGGATCGGGTCTGGTCGTCCATGAACTCGACGCGCACCTGGGTGACACCACCACGAGAGCCTAGAACAGCGGTTAGGTCCATCGTCCTCGGTTGGAAATTCCTTGTTTCGTTTTCTCCCTGGTTCATGGGAGATCGAATTGTCGGGGGGACGCACCGGTTCGGCCGAGCACTCGGGTCACCTTGACGAGCTTAACGGGGGTTTTGGAGGAATCCATTTTTGCGACCTGGAAATTCTGTGAGCTGGGAGGGAGCGCGCGTGGGGATCGAGGGTGTCGCCGTACTGTTGAGAAGTTGTGGATTATCGGTGGTCGCGGTCGTGAGCTGGAGGGTGAGGCTTGATTGGGACTGAACTTTTTGGTGAGATGGTCAGGGTTTTCGTGTGCCGAAGCCCTTACCCCACCACCGCAGCCGAAGTTCCATGTGGTTGGCGGATCACCGGGCAAAATATTATTCCGGAACAAAAGTCTCCGGGGTTGGGTGCCTGATCATCAGCCACTGTGGCGCGACCTGGACTTTTCAACCCAGTCAACAGTGTTGTCAAGTACCAAATACTGGATATAGCGAATTGAGCAATTCCAAATCAATCTTCATCATACGGACATCATAGAGACTCCAGGAAAGCTCTTAATAGGGTATATGTGCAATGCTTCGTCATCACAAGTCCAAAATCCGCTCCTCCAGCTCCTTCACCCAGCCTTCCATGACTGTCTTATTGCTTTCAACAGCAGCTCCACTTGCCTTCATGGCCGCCTCTATCTTCTCGAGACCCTCATTCCACTGCTTAAGCTCCGTCGTCATTTCAGCCTGCTGAGTCTCAATGCGGCTCAGGGTCTCACTGGCCGTGGCAGCGTCCGCGTGGATTGCTCTCAATGACCGTAGTCGGTCGAGCAAAGGAGGGAGGATAGGTGTAAGGTTCTCAATCGTAGGTAGAATGCCGTAGAGCGCATTGATCTTGGCCTCTTGCTCAGACTCTTCCGACGGGGACGAAGGGGCATTTCGACCAAGTTCCTCTCGCAGAGACTTGGCCTTCTCTCGAGCATCACTGAGCTTCTCCTGCTCAGCAGCCAGGGTTCTCACCCGTCGACTGACGGCATCCAGATTCGCTGTGGATGCTTGTGCAAGAGTTGAGATCTGTTTGTTCA
The DNA here is from genome assembly GCA_013756995.1 of Neonectria neomacrospora. Classification (NCBI taxonomy): domain Eukaryota; kingdom Fungi; phylum Ascomycota; class Sordariomycetes; order Hypocreales; family Nectriaceae; genus Neonectria; species Neonectria neomacrospora. The sequence goes on along the minus strand of JABSTB010000822.1, from coordinate 36,511 downwards.
TGGAGTCGATAGTGGGAAGAATGGCTCGTGGGAGCCCATTCGCGTCGGCCTCCGGCATTAACGTAGAGCTGATTCCAAGTCCCTTCTCTAGCATTAGGAGCCGACGGTCGAAGTCTGCCGCCTTGGCCAAGGCATGACTTTGTTCATATGTTGGTGCGTAAGTGACGGTGTACGTAGCGTTCTCTCCCAATGGTAGCTCGGAGGATTCTTCCTGGCTCGATTCCGGTCGTGGCTTTGACAGCTGAGGCGCGTACCGTGCACTAGCAGGCTTGGAGATATCATCGAGAACTTGGCTGAGGGCAACCAATCTCTCATCGTTTGTGGCAGCATCGTCACCGTCTGTTCCCGGCGTGGCAGCCTTTCGCTTCGCATACTCGTCCTTGGCAAGGGCCACCTCGCGCTGAAGACGGGCAATCCGTCGCTCCAGGCTCTCGTCGTCATCGTCATCGGAAAGGTCGCCTAGCTCCTCGGTTCCATCTTGTAGGATGCGCTGTCGACGGCTCGATGCCTTGTATGATTTGCGCTTTCCATCAACCCGATCCGAGAAATCGACCCCATGTGCGTCCACGTTTGCTGGCAAAAAGCGAGAACGGGCCTCGTCTATTCGTAAGCGCGATCTCGAAATGCCAGCTTTGTCGTCCTCGATGTCGTAGAATTCGTCATCGGATGCGGTGCGCGCTGCGTTGGTCTGGAGCTTCTGTGAGAAGGTGCTGGGACGTGAACAGGATCGGTGGTCTCACAGGAACCGTGGAGTTATCGTCTGTGAGCTCAGGGGTTTCATAGATGTCGGGGGCGGAATCCTTGATGTGGTTAGGAGCGGCAAACACCATGTCCATGCGAAGGAGCTCACCAAGTCTGGCAGCGCTGCGTACTTCCGGTTGAGAGCCATCGTCTGCTATTGGGAGGCAAGTCTGCGGGGTGTCCTTGACTGCAAGAGGTGAAATCAGTCTACCCGAGAGGTAGGCGAACAAAATCGGAGCTCGAGAGCAGGAGGAGGTTGAAGGACGACGGACGGGGCAAGCTTCGGGAGGTCGTCGCGAATGCCGGAGCTGGATGGCCCGATCTCCAGGGGCTTTCAGTGGCCTTCAGTGTTTCAGGCGCCCGGCAGGTAGTGCTGGGTTTGGGGCGTTTAGCCGTCCACTGAACGGTAGTGGGGGGCTCCACCCGCCTGCCGCCTGCAATTGTCTGGGCGCGTTTGGCAGACGCGTTTGAGAAGTTCAGAACTACTTCGTACCGTCGCATCGGTCGCGCATGTGTCAGCCCGAAGCAGCCCGACTGGAAGCCAGCTGACGCCGGGAGACTCTCTTTAAGACGCCTTGGATGAGCAGCTTCATCTGCACTCACCGGGCTTCCAGGTTGCTGTGACAGACAACATATTGTCGCTCGCTTGTTTGATCCGGCGCGGCTGAGGTCAGCGTGACTGCACTCCCAACCGTCAATCAGGGTACCCCAGGACGAGCGTCCTGTCTTCCAGGGTTTACATATACCAGAGGCTGCCTTTCTTTGTTTCTTTCAAGCCTCGACGGCACTAAGAGAGCAATGGCTTCTAGGTACGTGGGCCTGAGCCGCAATCAACGCCCGCGGCCGCTCCTGCAAAGGATAGACAACAAGGAGAGAAAACTCGAGAAAGAAGTAGCAGTCGATGCTCCCCCTCTGTCAAGCGGAGATGAAGATGAGGAGAAACCTATCATTGCTAGGAAAATCTCATCTCGGCACAGCAGCCCTATCAAGTCACCACCTGCATCTTCAGATTCGGAGGATGAACGAGCCTCCAGAGCCTCTATCAAACGCACCAATTTCGGTCCCACGGCCGTCGACAAGTCTCGCAAAAAGGGATCGAGAAATGTGAGCTCCTCTCGAGCAAAGGATGCTGGGGCTCAAAAGTCTAGAGATCCATCGACCCGGAGTCTCAAAAAACGAAGGCTAGACAACGATGAGGAGTCAGTTTCAAAGCAGTCGAGCCAGTCCAGCTCTATCTCGAGCTCAGCAGATCACTTCAAGGATGAGCACGGGTTCACCAAGAAACGGACGATCAGGGCGACCTTTACTGGGAGAAAGTCTGGCAGCTCGCAAGAGTCCCGGCCGACGAAAGGTTGTAGGCTCCAATGTCCCGTCTTTGATACACTTGCTAACTCGAGACCAGTCAAGTCAGAGAAATCCAGCCAAGGCGTCAAGCTACGAGTGCCAGACTCTCTGGACAGCCCGAAAAAGCCAGGAAAGGCCAAGTTACGTGTCCCTTCGGATCCTCTCTTATCGTCACCATCCAAGGGTGCACCCGCTCGGTTCATTAAGCAGAGTCAAGCTGAGGATGGAGACTCAGTGGATCCGCTCGATTCTCCCGTTCGCAAGACCGTAGTACCAAAAAAGACAACGCTCACCAGAAGAAAAAATCCCAGTAAGGTCTTCACGCCACTGGTGGCCCCGAAACCTAAACCAAAGTTCATGATACCGGCGGATCTTCCAGATCTTCCAACCTGTAGCCAAGAGAGCAGAGAAAACGATGCAGGAGACCCAAAGAGTTCTTTGTCTTCACTATCAGACCTTTCAGACCTTTCAGACCTTTCGGACCTGGAAGGCCTAGCCGCGTCTCAGTCGGTCATCGAGGCAACAGATCTTGACGAGGGAGAAGGCGGCGAGACTATGGCATCATGTCCTTGGTGTGGCGACCCTGTTCCAGACGCTCTCCTGAAGGAATTCTCTAACGGGAAACGTTTGAACGTGAGGATGCAGACCAAGTTCTGTCAGAAGCACAAGAAGCAAACGGCCCTGGATACATGGCGTGAAAGGCGGTATCCAGCAGAAATCCCATGGCCTGATCTCGAGAACCGTTTCGCGGATCACCGTGACTACCTTCTCAAAGTGGTCCGCGGCGAGCCGTCGCACTTCCGCTCAATCCTCGCCAACAAGATCGAGACGGGCAAGGCCCGGAGCCTCAAGAAGGAGGACAACCTGAACCCTGGATACTACGGTCCACGGGGCTTCAACCTTATGTGTGACTACCTCGTCGGCGAGTTCGGCGACTTGCTCAAGGAGAAGGCCGTGAGCGACCGTGTGATTGCCGGCCGCGGATCAGCCTCCTTCATCGAATCTGTGCTGGTGGCCGAGTTGGCTGTACGCTTGATTCAGGAGGACATGGACGTGTCGCTTGCGGAAGCGCGGGGCATCATGGAGGAGAGCAAGGCACTTGGTGAGATGATACATGAGGATATGACAAGTATGCAGATGTAAGGGACCGTCACAGCATGACGGGGTGGTGTAGCGATTAGCATGTGGCTGTTTGGTTCCAGCGGCAGAGACGAGCATGGTATATTCCGAGGCAAGGAGAGAAACCCTCGATGTAGCAACAGTTAACTACCTACAGCAAGGCAAATGTTGAAGTAATTCCTATGCCACTTTTCCCTCTTAATTCTCTGAACGATACAGCCCTTTCGCCTCGTTCTGTTCACAGAAGCACAGCCAGCGCCTCGCAAGGGGCGAGCTGGATCCCTTCGGCGTTCACATCCTTCAAAGCTCTGCCCGCGGAAGTAACCAGAATCTCTCGAGCCTTGACAGGCAGCTTCCACTCCACAGGCTCGGCAGCGAAGTTGCACACGACGAGCGCAGCGTCGCCGTTCTCGGCCGTCCTGCTGTACGCAAAGATCTTGTCATGGGCCTCGTCGACGAGCCGGAAGTCGCCGTAGACGAAGATGTCCTTGTGGGCCTTGCGCGTGTCGAGGACGGTGCGCCAGCAGCGGTAGGCAGAGGCCGGGTCCTCCGTCTGCGAGGCCGCGTTGATGTCCCGGTAGTTGTCGTTGACGCGCATCCAGGGGTTGCCGCCGGTGGTGAAGCCAGCGTCCTGGGTGGCGTCCCACTGCATTGGCGTTCGGGCGTTGTCGCGAGACTTGCGCTGGTACTCCCGCTTGAGGCTGTCCAGGGTGGTTGCATCGGCGGTGTCTTTGTGCAGGCTGGAGGGAGGCCCGATTAGCTTTGATGGTGATCACGGTGGCTGCTTCGTCAACTTACTTCCAGTGGCTTAAACAGTCGATGTCCTTGTACTCCTCCATGCCCCAGTCCTTGGGCACGTTGGTCATTCCTATCTCCTGTCCCTGGTAGATGAAGGGAGTGCCGGACTGGAAGCCGAGGAAAATGGCGACCAACTTGGCGCTCGCAGCCCGGTTCTGGGGATCATCGTGAACGAAACGACTGACTGACCGGGGCTGGTCGTGGTTCTCGAGGTACAGGGCGTTCCAACCGTTGTTTTCGATCATGAACTGTTGCCACTTGTTGACCGTCGTCTTGAGCTTGGAGAGAGGCCATGTGCTGGGAGAGAACTTGCCCTCTGAGCCATGGTCAATATCCATCCTACAGCAAAATCTTAGCACACGCGGGTATGGACTCGTGGGGGGTTTCCTCACAGTTCAAAGTGGAAGATCATGCTCAACTCTCCTCGATCTGCTGCAACGGCCCCGATCACGTCGCGTGCGTCGTGAACGCACGGCATCTCACCGACGCTAAAGGCGTCGTACTCCTTGAGGATATCGCCGATATCCTGGAGATACTCGTGGAGCCGAGGGCCACAAGCGTAGTACTCGCTGCCGCGTAGGACGGTCTGATCCGAGTCCGGGAACGCCTGGTCCTTGCTGACGAAGTTGATGACGTCCATCCGGAAACCGTCCACGCCGCGATCGAGCCAGAACCGCATCACTTCGTGGACCTTGTCGCGTACGGCGGGGTTCTCCCAGTTGAGGTCGGGCTGTTCCTTGCAGAAGAGGTGCAGATAGTACTCGTCGGTCGTCTCGTCGTACTCCCAGACGTCCCCTAAGCTAGGCATCAGCTATCTAGCACATGTTAAGTATTGCAAGGGAACTGTGTCACCTTGAAAATGAGCCTGCCAGTTGTTGGGAGGTTGTCGGTTCCCATCCGCATCGTATTTGGCAGGCTTCCAAACGTACCAGTCTCGGTACGGGTTGTCCTTGGATTTGCGGGACTCCTTGAACCACTTGTGTTCATCGCTGGTGTGGTTCACGACCAGGTCCATAACTAGCTTCATTCCTCGTTCATGGAGCTTGTCCTTCAGGACGTCCACGTCATCGACGTCTCCGTAAGGGGGCCAAATCTTCTCGTAGTCACTGATGTCATATCCCTGCATAATAAGCCCTTGTCAGAGCCTTCCATCATGGTTGTAAAAGCGCAACCGGCGTTATGTGGTAGTGAGTGTGTATATACCATGTCAACCTGGGGGCTGTCAAAGATTGGCGATAGCCATACGATGTCGACCCCGAGATTCTTGAGGTAGTCCACGCGGGAAATGACGCCCTTCAGATCTCCGGTTCCGGACCCGGTGGAGTCTTGAAAGGAAGCCGGGTACACTTGGTACACCGAGCTCTCCTTCCACCAGGCTCGGTGTTGCTGGGCTGCGGCACTCATAGTGGCTACTGGAGAAGCTTTCCAAACTGGGCGTTGAATGGTTCGTCTCAATATGAGATAGGTACCTTATCTTGTGTAACGTTAATGAACTGGTACACAACGACGTCACGTAAAGTGAGACGAAGTGATGGACTCACAGCCAATGAATGAGGCGCCTCTTTTGATTTCTATTCCCCCTCTTTCTCTTCTGTTTCCGTCAGGCCAGTGGCACAGTTCGACTTCTGAAGATGAACAGTGCGGGACGAGACAGAGAGCGAGTCGCTTTTCAGTTACCAACCAACGAGGTGATGAGGTGACGTCCAATCGGCGGGGCTCGCGGGGTTGTTGGATCCTGGCTTTTTTTCCTGGTGGAGGTGGTTGTGTTACAGAGGCTCCGGCCGAATCGATCTTGAGAAATAACTCAACGGGGTGGGACATTGTGATATAGTTCTCGGCGGCATTTCTGATATTAATATGGCGTCGCGGAGTATTTCCCGGAGATTTTTGTAGATCGCTCTAACGGCCCCTCTCTTAACTACGAATAGTAGGCAAGCGGGCTATAGTAGAGATCTGTTTGATAGCAGCTACTATCTATTTCCCTGCCAGGCGTCGGCAGTCGGCGTATGCTGACACAGATCGACTTGCCCTCTACACAATTACGAATATGCGTTTGTGGATCGATAAATCACAACATATTCGTCTTGGTCATACTCGTTGGTAAGAGGCCCTCGTAGCTGACAGTGGTTAATACAACGACTCTGGGCAAAGCGTGCACGACCCTTGATCTCCTGGGGAAGGGACCCTGGCCGACAGCAGTCGACCCAAGGCTGTCCCTGTCTTGGCTGCCTGGTGTTGAACATGGGTTGGCTTGTCTCGCTGCTTTGTGAGACAAACAGCAGCGACTTGAAAACGCAAGGCTTCTTTTGACTACCTTTTTCACTTCATACAGGACGATAAAAAGCCCAGAAAAGAAGGAATAGCGGTAGAAGATGGGCTGGTTACTGTTGTGCTTGGCACTGGAGGTTTTTACACCCAATTCCATCGTCAAGACCTTGCGATTGAAGGCCGCAAGCCCTGGACACTAATCATCTCCGACTGGACTAAGGCCGAACAAACTGGAGATTTCATGTTCACTCCATACCGGCGGGACGTGTGCAAGCATCTTCTGCCGTCTGCCGTCTGGGGAGTGAAGCAGGGCGCACAGATCGCCTTTGGAACATGACGGTGCAACATCAGACAGCTAAGACGATGGGACTTTGTACGCAAGGCGGACGCGAAGGACAAGGGGCTCGCACAGAGCCAGGTACGGGGTACCAATACAGACACGAGGACATGGAAGCTTGAACAGGTGACCTCTTTAGGCGCAGTTGAGCCGATTCGGTCTCGGTTTCCGTGGCCTGCCAAATGCGTACGAATACTGAGCCCTGGTGTTCTGCTCTTGCGGCCCTTTTCAAGCGCCAGGGCCTGGGGCTGCGGGTTTTCGGGGGTATCGGGACCGGAGGGCGCTGCGGCGGCGGGCCGACTGCGTGTTTGGCGAAGTGTCAGTGTTCCTTGGTTACACGTCTCTCTCTCCACTGCATCTGCCATCTAAGAAGGAAAAAAAAGGAAAGCCATCCGTCGGTCAGCGGAGAGAGGTACGGGACCGCATTGTGACAATGCGGTGTTGACGGCAATTCTTGGCTGACAAGATGCATGCCTCGGCCCGCACGGTAAGCCGACAGAAGAGAGAGTTTCCTCAACAATCGAGCCGGACGCGCGTGTGCCATCGGCTGGCTGGAGAATTACCCAGCTGTAGCCCGTGTGTGCTTCGTTTGCTATGTACGAATACACAATGTACCTCTCCGTAGTACCGTGTTAGTCTTGCATCCTAGCGAGGATGTACGGACGGGATACGCAGCAAGCTCCAACCCAGGGCACAGACGGAGAGGGAAAAAGCAACAAGATCTCTCCCGTGCCCGTTAGTGGCCCGTTGCCGGCCTGCAAAGGGCTTAGTCGGCTGGTGAGCTTGATCCGCTTTGAAGTTTGAACGAGGCCAAGAGGCGCAGAAGAGGCCCGGCGAACCTGGTTTGCATAGATGGGGGATTCCCACATTGAAAGATGATGAGCGGCAATCGGACCCGTCGGCTCTAGTGGTGGTGGTGGTGGTGGCCGCGGACCGCGTATTTGCGAAGCCCTAGAGGCCCCAGAAGTGGTGTCGTCGTGGTGCGGATGTGTGGCTCTCCGAACCTTAGGCGTCTCCCAATGCTGTCCTGTCTCGTCTCTGTAGGGCTGCTTCCCTGCAGCTGGTCCACGGAACTAACTGTCCTCGGTAGGCTGCTAATTACCTTCCCGCTTACCACCCACGCTGGGTGGATGGATGGAGGACACTTGCACACCTGAACTGTGTATTCGTATAGTACCTGTCCTTGAACTTCTGGTGCTGAGGAATCTTGCCTTGGTGACCGCCCAGAGCAACGTGTAGGACAGGCGTGCGTAAGAGTGTGCGTACCTGCCCGTCTACTATCAGTCATCCTGCTTCATCATTACGCGCCTCACATCTGGATTCTTGCGTCTCAAACAAGACACGGTTCCCTCCGATATCCGTGGTTTCCATCCCACCTCTCCACTCCACTGTAAAGCGGAACTGAGCTTGGGCGCGTTAGCATCGCGGTACACGGGCAAGCACATCGCCCCGTATCACGGAATCCACTGCCCGGCGGTACCTGCCGTCGGGGTCACTCGCTTCCCCGGGCTGGTGCACACCCCCCAGCGAGTGCGGCCCCAGGTGACCGTCCCAGTCTGTGGCCCCAGTGGAGAGCTAGTGAGTGGGCCGCCTAACGGGAGCCCTGAAAGCCGGGCATTGGTAGGTGGTGGATGGCCTAATTGCGATGGACGCGTCCTTGTACGTGTGTGTACTTCGTGCATACGTGTTTCCCGCTGGCATGCCTCCCGTTCGCTAGGTGGTGGAGCGCACTGAGAGTCCAACCCCTGGAGGAGGCCCAGAGCTTGTTAGAGCGCCTCTTTTACTGCACGGGCGGGTGAGACGGGCTGGTCTTGATGAGACGGTACGGACACATCCATCGCGAAAGATTTGATACATGCGCTTTCAAGAATGGGCTCTTCGAGACCTCTAGGGGCCCTTCCAGCCTTCTAGACTAGGTTTGTGTGTCATTTCTGCTGAATTTGTTATATACAAAAGGTTCCTTGGCACCTTGGGTGAAGACCCCGTCGTAAGACAGTTCTAGACCTCAGTATGCCCGAATATCCCGTCCCGATGCCCTGATCAGCTAGGTACCTGCTTACTTCGTACACAGTACTCAGGAGGCTTGAGCAACCTAACCTTCCGTCTGCGTAGCACCTCTTGTCTCAGCCAACCAGCCCGTCCAGCGCCAACCTCGCTCCCACCACCCCAGTTCATCGCCCCGTCGTAGCGCCAGAGTCCAAAGAGCCAGCATCACCACTGCGACACTGACACACTGTCGACAATTAATTCCATCTCACTAGCTGGCTGGGCGAACGAACTAAAGCAAGCGCCGCCTTCCCCAACGTTCAGTTCCCATCGACGAAGCCCAAAGTCCAAAGTCCGAGTCCGAGTCCAAATCCAGATCCAAATTCAACCTACCCACCGCATCCACTAAGTACGTGACATCGCGACATCGACATTCGACAGCGACAGGGACAGTGACAGCGACGACGACAACGACGACGACGACGACAACGACCGCGATCCGCCACAAGCATCATCCCCTCCATCTCCGTCTCCGTCGAGACATGACGTGAACCCCAGCCGCCCGCGACTCACCCGTCTCCCGACCGACTGTTCGCGAATGCTCACCTAGCCCACACTCTCTGCCTTATGGCCTAGGGTCCTGCCATCGACGCCATCGACGCCCCGGCGACCATGACCAGGAATGAGGCCGGCAACCGTATCAGCTCTATCACGAGCTCCAGCACTGACAGTGCCCACTCCGCCGTCACCGCGAAGCCTGTCACTTCCAACGTCGTCCCCAGTCCCGCTGCATCTCTCGCCGCCGACACCAACCCTTCATCCAAACCCCGCCGACGCCCTCCTCCTGCCCGCCTCAGCGCCGACGACAATGCTCTTCTGATGAACACCTGGTGAGTTTCAACGTCTCACTCCTTTGCCTCCTCTGCCTCCGCTGCCTTTGCCGCCTTTCTCCACCTCTCCGCCTCCCCCCCTCCGTCTCCCTCTCTCTCTTGCCGTCTCCCCTTCATCTAACCGCTCCCTTGCCTTAGGTCCTCCAAGGATGACCATCAAGTCTCCCCGACTGCCCCTTCCTTCTCTACTCGCGGCGGCCCCAATGTCGCTCAAAAGGACCGTCGCATGAGCGACCTCGCCAATTACCGTCGCGATCTCGCCGTCCTTGAGACCTCCCGTGTCCCCCAGATCCAGCACAATCCGCCTACTGGCGGCTCCAACCCCCAGATCGCTCCGTGGATGACCCCCAACGGCTCCTCCGCGCCATCCTCCAACATGCCGACCAGCTTCTACAACGACTCCAGCGACAACCTGTCCCTCGCCTCCCAGCTCTCCCCTGGCTATCCTTCCGCCACTACTCGCTCCGGCGCCACGCCTGCGACCCAAGACTCCCCCGATGCCGCCTACTTCAACGATGGCCGCCGTCCGTCCGCCGCCAGTATCCTCACGGCCAGCAGCCAGGGCTCTAAAACCAGTGTGACGCGCGGCGGTTTCCGGAAACTTCAAGGCTTCTTTGGCGAGGAGTTCCCTGGTCGCGATAGCTCCGAGAGCAGCCTACCCACTTCCTTTATGGGCAAGGACCAGCGCCAGCGCTCCTACAGCCACAGCCGCCCCACCCAGCGGGATCGTAACTACTCCAACGCAACAGATCACACCCGAGACGCCTCTCCGTCATCTTCTCGGCCTCGAACTCCGGTCCCTGCCCCAGAAGTGGTCCCGTTTTTGTACCAAGATAACAATGTGCGTCAGCTATCTGTTCGTTACCCACTGCCCCGCTGTCATCACTTCCCCCGTCCTTCCTTCAGCAGAGCCTGCACCTGCCTTTGCTCCCGAATCACTTCATTTGCTCCCTGCGATGGGGAGTCGCCCTGCTGACCATCCGCCTATAGGACATTGCACGATATGGCGAAGCCCCCGTTCGAGACATCATGACCGGACCCGATCGAGATCGATACATGCCTGACGGGTCCTCCCAAGTCCCACCCAAGACGTCTTCGTCATCGCGATCTGCTCATTCCCTTGTCCACAGGGACCATCATCATCGACACAACAAGAGCAATGACGATCCGCGAACCCTGAGGCCGACCATGAGCAGGGAAGATACACCCATCGGCGGCCCGCTGTCGCGCGACCGGGGAGCCGGGACGCCAGGCGTGTACTCGACGAGGTCTAGAGGGCAGAGCCCGACACCGAGTAATAGAAGCGCCGGTCCGTCATTCAGCTCCAAGTCAAGTCAGGTTGATGGGCAAACGTCGCCCGGCCACCACGGGAAACGAGGGCTTCTGAACCGACTCCGACGGCACCACAATAAAGACAAGGACGACACTGCGCGACTTCGTGACCTACCCCAATCAACGAAGTCCCTTCAACCTAAGTCCTCGAAGCCGGACTTCCACCGCCCAGACCTATCGCCCTCCGCGTTCCCTACCTCAGGACCATATGCACAGGAACATGGAGATGTCCCGGACCTGCGGCCAGGTACCCAGCGTGGGGCGACCTTTAACAACAAGTTTCCATTCTCGAAGAAGCCCCGACCCCTCCGACCGCATGACTTTGTCGAGGACTCAATTGGTCCGACGGACCGCAACGATCCTGTATATCATCTCGATACCAACCTCAACGACATGGAGGGCATTTTGTCCAAGCCACCGCAACTCACGCCAATGGATGTCAGTTTTGTCAACAATATCGACTTAGAGCGCGCCGAATCTGTTTCTTCGGTAGCACCCACGGGACGTTGGGATGCTCCGGACAGTTGGGCTGTAAGGCGGAACACCGAGGACAATTCATATGACGCCCCTGATGTCGACGAGATTGGAAGCCCACCCAGACCAGAGGAGAAGATAGCATCATTCTGCATCCGAATCTTCCGCTCAGACGGGACATTTTCCACCCATTCGATGCCTCTGGACTCCAGCGTCACCGACGTCATTTCTCAGGTTATTAAGAAGACATATGTTGTCGATGGCTTGGAGAACTACAACATCATCATGAAGAAGCATGATCTCATTCGCGTTCTTATGCCCCCCGAGCGACCCCTCTTGATGCAAAAGCGTCTCCTACAACAGATCGGATACGAGGAAAAGGACCGGATAGAAGACCTCGGGCGAGAGGACAACAGCTACCTCTGTCGTTTCATGTTCTTGTCTGCTCGGGAGAGCGACTTCCATGCAAAAACGACCGACATGGGCCTGGCTCGTGCTCAAAAACTCAACTACGTCGATCTCTCGGGGCGAAACCTCATCACTATACCCATTTCCCTTTACTCCAAGGCCCCGGAGATCATATCTCTAAACCTTTCCCGCAACCTGTCACTCGACGTTCCTCGCGACTTCATACAATCTTGCAAAAACTTGCGAGACATCAAATTCAATAACAACGAAGCAAGGAGGCTGCCGCCGAGTCTGAGCCGGGCAGGCAAGTTGACATTCCTAGATGTTGCCAACAATCGTCTGGAGCAGCTGGAGCATGCTGAACTCAACACTTTGTTTGGAATGTTGAAACTAAACCTCGCGAACAACCGACTCAAACACCTCCCACCAGACTTCGGAGCGTACAAGTCTCTGCGGACTCTGAACATATCTTCCAACTTCCTCGACAAATTCCCTTCGTTCTTGTGCGAACTGGATAGTCTCGTTGACCTGGATCTCAGTTTCAACGGCATTGCCAGCCTTCCCAACGAGATTGGCAACCTGAAGAACCTGGAGAGGCTTCTAATTACCAACAACAGACTCACACATAGTGTACCACCGTCATTTGGACAACTCATCAGTTTGCGCGAACTCGACATCAAGTACAACGGTATAACGAAGATCGACATCATTTCGGAGCTCCCCAAGTTGGAAATTCTTTCCGCTGACCACAACTGCATCTCTGCCTTTGTGGGACAGTTCGAGACGATTCGTCAATTGAAATTGAACTCGAACCCCCTCAACAAATTCGAGATTGTGGAACCTGTACCAACACTGAAGACGTTGAACCTCTCCAATGCACAGCTGGCTAGCATCGACTCGTCCTTCGCCAACATGATGAACCTGGAGCATCTCATCCTGGACAAGAACTACTTCGTATCTCTTCCCCAAGAACTTGGCACTCTAAGCAGACTGGAGCATTTCAGCATAGCAAACAACTCTGTGGGCGAACTTCCTCCCCAAATCGGATGTTTGTCGGAGCTGCGGGTGCTCAATGTCCGAGGGAACAACATATCGAAGTTGCCCATGGAGCTTTGGTGGGCTAATAAGCTGGAAATCTTCAACGCCTCTTCTAACGTCCTCGAACACTTCCCGAAGCCGGCCTCGAGAGCACCCCGAGTACCTGGGGAGGAGTCACAGCCCCCACCAGTGTCAAATGGTAGATCCGCTGCGCCTTTGGGGACACTGTCAGCGACCGCGAGCGTAGAAGAGCTCTCTGATGAACGGCGACCTAGCCAAAATTCGACGACACTCCTAAGCGTTGGCCCATCTCCCCTCAGTGATCGAAAAAGTTCCGTGGTATCTGTCTATGGAAAAGGTGGCCGGAAAACATCGGTCGTGTCGAGATCGACTACGGCGTCAGCAACCGCGAGGAAGGATTCTGGTCTTTCATCCAGGATGACCAACACCTTTGCTGGATCTCTGCGAAACTTATACTTGGCCGATAACCGTCTTGACGATGACGTGTTCGATCAGATTACACTCCTCTCAGAGCTCCGAGTCATCAACTTGTCATACAACGATGAGATTAGCGACATGCCACAGCGATCGATTAAGAGCTGGCCACAGCTCGTCGAACTCTACCTTTCTGGTAACGCCCTGACATCGTTGCCGGCCGACGATCTGGAAGAGTCTAGTCTTCTTCAGGCTTTGTACATCAACGGCAACAGGTTCACCAATTTGCCGGCAGACATCTCGAGGGCAAAGAACCTTGCAGTACTGGATTGCGGAAGCAATTTCCTTAAGTACAACATCTCCAACGTGCCCTACGACTGGAATTGGAACCTTAACCCTAATCTGCGGTATCTGAATCTTTCTGGAAACAAGCGCCTGGAGATCAAGCAGACAGCTGTAGCCAGTGGACCGGGTGCTGTCAACCGAGAGGAGTACACCGACTTCAGTCGTCTGATGAACTTGCGGGTGCTAGGACTGATGGATGTCACACTCACTCAACCCAGTATTCCTGATCAGAGTGAAGATAGACGTGTCCGTACCTCGGGTTCCCTCGCGGGCCATCTTCCCTACGGGATGGCAGACACTCTGGGAAAACATGAGCACTTGTCAACTGTTGATCTAGTCGTACCTAGGTTTAACTCGTCTGAAACGGAGATGCTTCTAGGCTTGTTCGATGGACAGGCATTATCTAGCGGAGGATCCAAAATCGCCAAGTATCTTCACGAGAACTTTGGCCACATCTTTGCCCTTGAACTGAAGGCTCTCAAGACGCGCTCGAACGAGACACCGGCTGACGCTCTGCGGCGCGCATTCCTGGCACTGAACAAGGATCTCGTCACAATTGCCATCCAGCATTCGGAGGAGCGCCCGCAGAAGACGCATAGGGGCTCTAGCCAACCGGTTATTCTTACAAAGGAAGATCTCAACTCGGGTGGTGTTGCCACAGTCGTTTACCTTCAGAGCACAGAACTCTATGTTGCCAACGTGGGCGATGCCCAGGCAATGGTGATTCAGACTGATGGAACCCACAAGATGCTGACAAGGAAACATGATCCTGCCGAGCCGGCGGAACGGTCCCGGATTCGAGAAGCGGGAGGATGGGTATCTAGGAACGGGAGACTGAATGATCTTCTGGAGGTTTCACGAGCGTTTGGCTACGTTGACCTGATGCCAGCTGTACAAGCGGCACCATACGTGAGCAACATGACCATCCGAGAACAAGACGATATCATTTTGATCGCCACCCGGGAACTTTGGGAGTACCTGTCACCGGGCCTGGTGACAGATATTGCGAGGGCAGAGCGCCAAGACCTCATGCAGGCAGCTCAGAAACTTCGTGACCTCGCAATGTCCTATGGTGCTTCTGGCAAAATCATGGTCATGATGATTAGTGTCGCTGACCTGAAGCGGAGAGTTGAACGATCACGGCTTCATCGGGGTGCCAGCATGTCGCTGTACCCCTCTGGCATTCCCGATGCCGCTCAAGCTCTCTCCACGAGGAAAATCCGCAGGCCCAAGGGCGGTGTCTTGGATTCTTCGCTCGATCGCCTGGAGGCAGAGATTACAGCACCGACGGACAATGTTTCGATCGTCTTCACTGACATCAAGAACTCGACCAACTTATGGGAGATGTACCCGAGCGCGATGCGATCTGCCATCAAGCTTCACAACGAAGTTATGCGTCGACAACTGCGTCGTATTGGAGGGTACGAGGTCAAGACTGAAGGTGACGCGTTCATGGTCTCCTTCCCTACCGCCACATCCGCGCTGCTCTGGACCTTTGCTGTCCAGATGCAACTTCTGGATGTGAGCTGGCCATCGGAAGTGCTTAACTCGGTTTCTTGTCAGCCAGTATATGACAAGGACAACGGCCTCATCTTCAAGGGCTTGTCGGTGCGGATGGGAATTCATTTTGGAGACTGCGTTAGCGAGACGGACCCGGTCACGCGCCGTATGGATTACTTTGGACCCATGGTCAACAAGGCGTCACGAATTTCGGCCGTGGCGGATGGTGGACAAATTACGGTCTCTACTGACTTCATCTCTGAGATACAAAGATGCCTAGAGAACTATCAAGACACGGACCGTGCCACATCGGGATCCGAAGATACGTTCGAGGATGAGTCGTTTGCGACCGCAATTCGAAAGGATCTCAGGTCTCTGACCTCGCAAGGATTTGAAGTCAAGGAGATGGGCGAGAAGAAACTGAAGGGACTAGAGAACCCGGAGGTTGTCTATTCACTCTACCCGCATGCTCTGGCCGGTCGCATCGAGTTCCATCAGCAGCACGAGAGACGCGAGGAAGGCCCCGACAAGCCCGCCATTCTTGCTCCAGGAGCCGAGCTTTCATTTGACCCTGACATGATATGGACGCTCTGGCGCGTCAGCTTACGTCTGGAGATGCTCTGTAGCAGTTTGGAGGGCGTAGGGGGCCCCGGGCTTCAGCCGCCTGAGACGGAACTGCTCGAGAGGATCAAGCAGCGAGGAGGTGAAGTCACTGATCGGTTCTTGATCAACTTCATGGAGCATCAAGTCAGCAGGATAGAGGTAAGTTCCCGATTTGCCTGTGCTAAGCACCTTTCGAACATTGTACTCACAGTCGCATTAGACCTGCATCTCGACCCTGGCGATGCGACATCTCGCCGTTGGCGGCGGTACGTTTAGTTTGCTTGACGAACTCGGAGGCCCCATGTCTTCTGTCCTGGACCACTTCATCTCTCAACATAAGCAACTTGAGCGATACACGAAGAAATATGGCAAGTTGCCGAGCATATCCAGTGGTAGCGAAGACGAAGAGGACGATAAAGACAAAGACGAAGAAGATGACAATGACGAAGATGAAGAAGAGGAAGAGGAAGAGGAAGAGGAAGACGACTCTGCAACGGGAGGGAGCGATACGGAACAGGAGTAAAAGGGATCGGGCCTCGCACAACACCTACGCAGCTCAATGCTTCTCTCTACACTCCCCAGCTGCACCTCGACGATTATATATCACATAATTCAACACCCACACGCGATACGACCTGCGTGGCCTCAGGGCATTTGGACACAAGGAATGGCTTTTGTTCAAGTCACTTTCCGGGAAGAGAAGGAAGGAATGAAGGGATTGAGGAGTTCACTCCATGGGTTCTTACTGCTGGAACTTTGGTTTTACGTGTTGGTTTTCTGAGCTGTTTTTTTGGTTGCCTCTTCTCGTTTGATGAATACTGCGCTTGGCTGTTTGTTGACTGGGTCCAGAGATTCTCTGGAACCGACTTCCTTTGTGGGCAGGAAACGCATATGAGATTCTATATGGCGTTGGGTTACGGGATGCACGGGGTGTATCGCTTGGAGGTCTCCCACCGCCTCCACCTTGTTGTATCTGTTGTTTCTGGGCTTGTGGTTGTTGGACGTGTATGCGGATGCCCTTATGGAGTTGAGTGTAGTATCGGCGGCTTTTCCAAATGCGAATGCAAGTGGGAGGCACAGAAAAGTTGATAGAGTAATTTTGATAAGTGCTGGTACATGCCACTCCTGATTCACCGAAGAAGCTATATTAAATATGCGCCAGCCTAATTTACAAGGTCTAGCCTACCCGGGCCTGCCTGAGGATATAGATCCGCGGTGACATCCTGGGACCAGCCCACCATCCACCCGTGTACCCCCTTACAAAGTTCCGGACCGCGGCTACTTGAGCGCCGACGCCAACTCTCTCAGCTGCTTCAGAACCTTCCTCGCCAGCGGGATGGCTCCCTGGCTTGAGGACCTCAATGCCGTCGTAGCCATGGACGACGCCGATGACCTCCCAGCGTCCCAGGACCTTGGAGATGTCCTCAGCCAGGAGGTAGTCAAACTTCTCCCAGAAGACTGGCCAGCCCATCTGGTAGCCGGATTCAGTCTTGTCGAAGAGAAGCACCGGGGCGTCGGAATTTTGCGGCAGTGGGAGGTCGAGGGCGATAGGGTGGCCGGCGGGGTTTTGGCCAAAGAGAGTCAGGCCGGTCATGCAAGTGAGAACGTCGGCGTGGACTCGGATGACGGGCGTCGGGTCGTCGCGGGTGAGGACCTTGAGCTGCGCAAGGGCGTCGCCGCCAGGGTAGTTCAGGGAGGAGAGAAGCAGCATGCCGATGCTGGCGGCGAGCGAGCCCAGAACGGAGAGGACAAGGGCGAGGGAGGCAGTGCGGTAGACGAGAGACTTGGCAGCGCGGGTGGAGATGAAGTCGGCGCCAAGAGCGGCGGCGGCGGTGAGAGACGGGGCGACGTAGAAGATGAAGCGGGCTTCCTTGTGCGGCTGGAGGGAGTAGATGGCGACGTAGAGGAGGTTTGGGATGACGAGGGCGCGGGCGGCTCGGGAGGTGCCTGGTTGGAAGAGAGCAAACGCGATGAGCAGCGGCGCGAGCGGGTTCAACAGGAGGCGCGGCAGGGCGGAGGTAAAGTAGTAGTGCCAGGGGGAAACACCCCAGTTGGACGAAGAGCCGAGAATGGCGTTGTAGTAGAAGCCTGCGAGCTCCGGCCAGAGCGGCCTCTGCCAGAAGTAACAGTCGAGGGGCACGGAGACAACGAGGGCGGCCAGGAAAGAGCCCAGCGAGACGGGGATGAGGGCGGGCAGCGTCATGCGGCGGCTAGCGAGAAGATAAAGCGCCGTGGTGATGAGGAGGAGGGCTACCTCGGACCGGAAGATGGCGCCGGCTAGGATCAGGAGGGCGATGGCTTGCTTCTGGCGAATGAAGTACCTCTGGGGGTTGGGCTGAGGGAGAAGAAAGGCAGAAGCGAGAGTTGCTGGGTGGCGGTTGTTAAAACATCGTCGTGGTTGAGTAAGGGAACTGGACAATTGACTTACTGAGACCAAAGGCATACATGTTGGGCAGCGTCCGCGACAGGTAGTAGTTGACATGAAACTGGCTGACCAGCATGACAACCCACCAGCGCGCCACGCCCTTCCCGAAGGCCCTCTGCAGGGCGTTGCTCAGCACCAGGAGCGCCGTGGCGTTGAGGGCGCCCAGCAGGCCCCTGATGATGAGCTGCGCATGGCGGAATCCGGCGACGGCGACGAGCGGCTGTCCTAGGCCGGCGAGGAGCACGGGGCCGAGAAAGGTGCGCGGGACGGCGCCGGGGAAGGTGAAGTGGTCGTAGGTGTGGGCGAGGCGGGCGTGGACGTCGCCCGAGGTGGGCGTGCCGTAGACGAGGATGTCGTGGGCGGCCTGGAGGTTGAAGGACTCCTCGACCTTGGTGTGTGGCGCGAGGAGGAGGTGGAGCAGGGGGATGGTGAAGAGGAGGGAAGTGAAGAGGACGTCTTTATGACGAGTCGCTGAGTATTCATGTTAGTGTCCGTTGGGTGAGATATGGAGCTGGCTGAGTGAGGACTTGCCGGTGGACATCGTTTTGGTTGTCATGATGAGACGGGAGCGATTCCGTTGCTTGGTCTTGAGAGAGCAGGCTCACTGCCAAGTACATGGATCAGGTAAGCGAAGCAGCTTCCAAGCCAGGAATACGGAGAAACGGAGAGAAAAAGAGCGAATCAGGAAGGAAGACCGAAATCAATTCAGCTTTAAAGATCCCTCTTCCTGGCCGTAAACCAATGCATCACAAGCCGGAGAGCGACAACCAGGGAGGTGGTAGTTGAGTCGACGTGTAAGTTGCACGGGCAGGGAGGTAGGTACCTACCTGTGTAGGTTGTAGACTAGGCACTAAGGTAAGTTAGTAGTTACGGGCCGTCGTCGGATCGGCGCAACCATCTCCCGGCGCACCAACCAAACCACCAAGCTCTATGTAAGGTACCAGTAGTTACCACATGTCATCGACGTCGCCGCAGCGCCCACTTCGCAACCGCTCTCTGGCTCTCTGCTCTCTCTCTCTGCGCTCTCCCTCTCCCTCTCCCGCCGTTGCCCATCATGCTGTTCTTCGGAAACTTCCTCTACAGTACGCGATCCCTCCAACCTAATCCTCGTCTCTGCGCTTCGCTAACCCGCATCCCTTCATAGTTGCCATTGTACGAAAACCGCCCTCATGGTTCCCACGTTGCATGCCTGGCCTCCGTTAATAACACCCTCCACAGTTGCTCATCAACGCCGTCGCCATCCTCTCTGAAGACCGCTTCCTCGCGCGCAGTACGTCCTTCTCCTCCTCCACCGACTTCCCGCCTCTCCTATGCATTCAATCCGCAAGAACCTAGTCTCTAATGTCTCGCGCCTCCCTCTAGTCAACCTCTCGCCCGCTTCGTACGACCCGGCCTTCGGCTCTGGCGCCGATGCGAGCGTCAAGGCCAAGACCATTCACCTAATTGCCAGCGTCCGAACCATTATGCGAAGTACGTGCCATCATCCCGACTCGATCCCCTCCCTTGTCGGAAATGCGCCGCTTCGAATGCTGACACCTTTCGTTTTAACGCTACAGTGCCCCTGATATTCGTCAACACAGTCATTATTATGTACGAGCTTGTGCTGGGTTAAGCGACTGCTCCGGCGTGGTATAATAAAAGGACACGCATACACATCTCTATGTATAAATGAAGCCCAGGCATCATCATCTTATGGAGTTGTACAATGAAATGATTTACGGCTAGCGATGGGGAGTCTTTGCTACTTGGAATGCGGCACGCCAGTCACCAAGGACTAATGGAGGCTTGTCGAGTAGCCATGGGAAGAGTAACATGAATGGGGATTACGCAGAGCCCCAAGCTCTGCTCGGGCGTCTTGGCTTCATCTTGTATTTCTTCTTGTCTTGAACCAGCCCAGTCGGTCACACAAATGGCCTGACTGGGACTTCCGTTATAATACAGCCACCGTGGCGACGCACTTGGCGCTCGACGCTGCTCAAGAAAGGCTCGCTCCGAATGATTAAGTCAACCAGCCAACACGCTGTCCACCCCAGTGCTCCATAGTCCACGGCCGTCTTGTCTTGCATGTCCCCGACTCCAAACCGCGGTGCAAATCGCTCGGCCATCCCTAAACTGATGAGAGTTATCGAAATTACTTCGAGGAAACGGCACGTGCCGAGAAAAATAAAACGCTTTCTGATGCTGTGTGCTCCGGTTGTCCTTCTTTTTGTCCTTTGCTGTGGTGGAAAGCTTGAAAATGAGTATCCTGTCATCCATACAACCAAGGTCCTGCATGATAAGACAGCCTCGTGTCCCTTGCAATATGTCCTGTAGAAGTGAAAAAAAAGTGCTAAGTTGATGAGAGCAGATTGGTGCTCTTTTTCCGCCCGAGGCCAAAGCTGAGTCGATCCTTGAGCTTTTCGTGTTTATCGTGGGCGTCGCCGTTTTGCGAGGTGCCCAAGGCTTGTGCCGTCGTTTTGTCCTTGTGATGGAAGAGGCTAAAGCTCTTCTTTGACATCGACTTGCTGCCACGCTTGGACCGGTCTAGGAAACTTGAAGAGTGAGCTGTACCGTTCTCCTTCTTCCTATCGCCATCCTCCAGTGCTGCCGACTTCTTGCTGGCCTCGAGGACCTTTTGTAGCTCGTCTTGCTCGTTTCGTCGTGCCTGTATGATCTTGGCTTGTTCGTCTCGTCGTTTCTTCTCATCAAGCTTGGCCTGCTCCTCCCTCTCCTTCTTTCTCTCCTTTTCGGCCTGCTTCTCGGCCTTCTCCGCAGCCTCGCGCTGCTTCTTCTCGCGTTTCTTCTCCTCCTTGGTCTCTTTCGAGGTGTCTGCTCTACGCAACCCGTTTGTGGTGTCTGACCCCCGCGGCCCGGTTGAAGTATCTGCCCGCCGCAACCCGTTCGATGTTACTGTTGGAACCACGGGAATTACGGGAATCACGGGAACCGCGGGAATCGGAGGCTCCGGAGCCACTGCTGGTGCAGTCGATGGTATGACGGGGGCGGTCATCGGGGGGGCGGTAGTGGCGTGGGCCAAGCTTGCCAGCGACTCTTGCTGTCGCATGGGGGTAACAGGCTGTGTCATCTGTCGCTTTAGAGGTGAAGACTCCGCCTTCTCTCCGTTCTCCTGTGCCAAATTTGCGGCTTCGTTGGCGAGCTTCACCTCTTCCATTCCTTCCCTCTCCTGCTCCTCTCTGACTTTTTCGAACGTGGTTTCCTGATAAAAGAGAACGTATGCCGTGGCCATTCCCGGCTTGTCGCCGAAAAAGTTGCGCACAAAGTGTTTGTCTACGGGCTCGACCATTTCGTCATCAAACAAGACCCACCCCCGATCCTTGGTCTTGACGATAGAGACGTAGTGCCCGTGATAGGCGTTACCGCCAATGTGGACCACCACGGCATATAGCTCGTACAAGCGATCTGGGTCCGCCGCGTCGTCGGTCGTATTGAACATACGTAAATGGTAGGGATAGACGACTCGATGAAAGAGCTTCTGCAACCGGCTATAGTCCTCGGTGTACTTGAATCGCTTCAAATGCAAGGTGAGAACCTTGGGAAGACGCTTCACCTTCATTCGCTTTTCCGCCTCCTGGAGGCCTCCGCAGTGGTCGCAATGGAACTTGTTTCGCTCGCAGAGCATTTCCTCTGCAGAAAACTTTCGCAAACAAGACGTGACGGAAGAGTGCTCTTCCAGATCGATGGACAGATCGAGGAATGTCTCATCTCGCTGGGATGCTGTCTCGCATGTCAAACACTTGGTTTCTGACGTTAAGACACCCTCGAAAATGTCATGGACCCAGCCAGTCCCAGGCGAACGGGCGCCCGAGACCTGGTTGGCCACAGCAGACCCCAACGCGGTTTGAACCGACTGCGTCAGACCATCCTCTCCTTGAAGTTGCATTTTCCGGGCCGTTGCCTCAACGTTGGCAATGACATCATTCAGCACCAAACCGTAGAATTCGTGGGCATCTTGGTGCATCGAGTTGCGGAACATCTCGTTATCGCGCTTGAAGATTTCGAGAAACCGCTGAGGGCTCAGAACCCCAGTGTGGGTATTACTTTCAATGAGAGCCAAGAATATGTCCTTGAGTCCTGTGAAAGTGCTCTCTTCCATTCCGTATCCTGCCGAGTTCTCTTGCGCCAACTCGAGAATGGGACCCTTGAGCATGGCCTGTTTCTTCTTGTACTCGGGGGTATCGGGCTTGTCTTCTGGTCGGACGCCGACTTGACCGGGCAACTGATGGTTCAATGCCTGTCTTTGCTTGATTACCTGGGAGGTGCTGAGGCCCTTTTGCTTTGTTTGTTGGATCGCGGGATTTGGCGGCGGAGGAGGTCTGATAGTAACATTGACCTTGGGGCGGGTGCCGTTGGGGGTATGAGAAGGCGAATAGGGAGGGTACTTGATGACGTTTTCGCGAAAGGACTCGGAGTAAAAGAGGGCCTGGACAATGGAGTTGCAGTAGCTAGAGGCAGGTTAGCAGGGTGGCCGGAGGAGGCGATGCGTGTATTAGGCCTCATACCATGTGTTTCCAAACTAGAGGGTAAGTCAGTTCAGTGATGCTCTTGAGTAGGTGAAGGGTTAGGCGGGAGGGTGGCTGGGACGTACGTTCTCGAGGCCAAAGAACCGGTCGGTGCCGTCCTCGCGCAACGGGGGAGCATTTTGTAGCATTTTCTCTAAGGGGGTGAGGTCGAGCACAGGCTCTTCCTTTTTCTTGGAGATGGCATCCTTGGATGGGGCTGAGGAGGCCTGTTGAGTGAAGCGGTATTTGTCAGTAACGGTCGGATGTCTTGGCGCAAAGGATGAGGATGAATGAGGAGGGATGAATGGGGGGGATCGATCGACGAGGTCGTGTATCGCGAGGGAAGCGGGAGCGGGAGCGGGAGCGGAAGCGGGAACGGAGCGAAAACGGGAGCGGAAACGGGAGGGCAGAGAAGTTGCGACGCACCGTGCCGGAGCCCTTGATCTTGTTGAAGAAGCTGGCCATTTCGGCGTCGGGATGTCGTCGGGGGTGAGGACGGGAGCAGCCAGCGGGCTACCGAGCCGAGCTGGGGACGAGGTCGGACAGCCGACCGCAGGAGCTGGGCGGCACCAGCTCAGCGAGGATGGTCGCAATTGGGGCCGTGGGTCATGCGAGAGGGCGTCGGCGGCGGATGACGAAGTAGAAGGGTTCAGTGCACGATTGGAGCAACGTCGCGGAGCGAAGTGATTTGGTCGTTGGATTGCCGAAGAGCGAGGGCGAGGCGCTGGAAGTGTGGCGTGGACGCGATGATGCCGGACTGAACTGCTGGTCTGGGCGGGCGACAGGCAAAGGGAAATGCGTCGACACCGGGGAGGGAGGAGGAAGAGGAGGCGATGGGAAGCGAGAGCGTGAGAGGGTAGAGTGTGAGGGAGAGATAGAGACGAAGGAGGAGGAAGCGCAAGAACAAGGCAGGTACGAATAGGGACGGTAGCTGCGGTCGCAGGCTCAGGCTGATTGATGTGCGCGGTAGGTTGGTAGTGTGGTGGTGGTAGTGTGGTAGTGCGGTTAGTGATGTAGTGCCAGTGGTGGCAGGAGAGATGGTCTGTTCCGGCGTCCAGGCTTGAACCTGGGGGAAGAGGGGGGGAGGAGGTTGCTGGGAATAGTGGATGCTACAGTTGGGTGTGGTGGCATGTCTAGCGCAGTTTTGTAGGTACATCGAGCCCCCAGGCCCCCTTGGAGGCTTGGACGGTGGAGGATGGATGGAGGCAAGGCGGAGCGGAGCTCAGGGCAAGGCAGCTGTGCGTGGTACTTGGCAGTGGGAGGTGAGCCTTACCGTTGGTAGGTAACTCGAGTAGCGATGCAGAAGGGGGCGGAGCAGGCGGAGATGGAGGTTAGGCCCACGGTAGGTGAGTATGTATATTTTGCATGTCGTCGGTGGGAAAGACTACTTGCTGCCGAGAGGACGTCGGCCAGCGTGGCTCATGAGAGACAAAAGTGAGACGGAACTGGAGACTGAAGTTGGAGAGAAACAAAGAAACGAGGGGCCCTCACCAAGCCTCCATCCAGCGAAGCCCACCCCTTTCCCCTTGCCATTCGCACATACATACCTACATAGGTCGCCCGGTGTGTTTGGATGGGAGGGACGGGGATGCTGCAGTTGCGGAGTGGGCTGCAGCGGGCTGCAGTCTGCTGCAAAGGGCGACGCAATGGTCGACAACGACCCCAGTTTGCCCGGGCAAGGCAGGGGAGTGGATAGTGGGTAGTCCGTGGTGGGCCACCCCGGGCAGCCTGCCTTAGCACTTACTATGTAGTCTAGGTACCTAGCTCCTAGGTAGGTAGGGAGGAGATCGGACAACCGAGGAGGTGCGAGACTCAACGGCGGGAAGAGAGGCGGGCAAGGAATTGGAGGGGCGGGCAACCTGCCGGCCAAGTAGATGACCGAGGTGCCGTATCTCTGTCCTTGGCAACGTTTAGCACCAAGCGGCCGGACACTTCTGCGAGCGTGTCAGCCAGTGGAGGAGCCCCGGTGGAGATGATGATGGAAGAGACAGAGAGAGGGAGGCAAAGAGGCAGCACCAAAAAGGCACCTAGCCAGGCTGGTGGAGAGGCCCGAGGAGCGTTGGTGTGGTGGGGGCCGCGGATGGGTAAAGGAAGGTCGTCGGCGCGGTGGTTCCATCCGGGCCCAGGCGGGCGAGAGGCCTATTGGCTGGCCGAGGCGATGACGACGAGGGTCCAGAGGCATGGCCACGAGGTTCTGGCCAGAGGAACCGGGGTATCAAGCATGCACTGGGGGGACAATGGACTGGGGACATGGGTTTATTATGGATTGCGGCCAGGAAAGGTTACCAGTTGGGCGAACGAGAACTGCAGCAGCAGCAGCACTTGGCGGCAGCGAGCAGGAACCGCAGACGCAGCACGACTCTAGTCTACTAGGGCTGGAGCGAGAAGCGCGTTGAATGCAGTTTACTTGGGGGGGGTTCGAGTGGTAAGCGAACTAGGACGGTCGAGAGTCGAGTCCAGCACGAACGAAGAGAGCCCGGCCGCCTCGATTGCCTACGGACCTAGCAAGTAGGCGCTTTTCGGGTCGGGTTGCTTTGACAGAATGCCCTGCCTGCCCTGCCCGCCCCCGTGTTTTGAGGCGCCGTCTCGGAACGGCTTGGCCAACCAACGGCGCGTTCCGACCGACCTGGCGCTGCGCTTCGGCAGAGCACAGCACGAGGGCGGAATCAAACCAAATTATCCGGCCTCTCTGGGCAAGGCTGGCTGACTGGCCATCTCTCTCGCATGTGACTTGACATCTCGACTCAATATCAACTTCTCAGAATACCTTCCTTTCCTCTCTTCTTTTTTCTTTCTCTTTCCTCTCGAGCTTCCGCCGATTGGGACTCGGCATCGGCACCACAGCACGGATGCCGGCCGGCGATATTTGCCCCGGAGTGCGGCAGACCTACACGAGTCAAACTGTAAGGCGACGCGCTAAACAGCGGCGCCACAACTTGGGGACCCGAACGATGAAGAAATTATTCCTTTTTCTGGCTGCCGAAAAGGCGTTGGGGAACCTAACTGACTTTAGCCGACGGCCAGGTACTGTACTACGGTATGATGATGGCAGACTCAACCACTGGGGGCGGGCTGTTGCGGCGCGGTAAACTATCCTGGCCGCCATGCCAAGTCGGGTGCCTCCTCTGGAGTATCATCTCAACCGGTGCGGATGCAACCTGGCAGCTCGGTTGGCGCATACAGTTTATACATAGATTGGATAGCTCCAGCTTTTGCTCTTACGAATCCTTTGTACCGCAGCCGATGTTGTCTGGCTGCCTGCCTGCGTACGAAAGAGAGCTCCCGAAAACCTACGAGAGAACCTACCAGAGTCATGGGTTACCAAGCTCGTAGCCTGGCTAGGCCGATCGTTAGATGCAGCTAGGCTCAACAGGCACAGGCACAGGGACTCAACGAGGAGAACCCCAAGAGAACGCGCCCAGTCAACGAGGAGACACAGATCATCAGTCTGCCTCGGTCCGGAGGTACTCATCCAGAGTCGCCAATCCAGAGCCGCTGCTGAGCTCAACAGGAGGCACAGGGCAGGAGGCGTACAAGGCGGACGTTGCTTGGTGGGAAAAGGGAGCTCCTCTGTCGTCCTTCTCCTCCACCACTGTTCTCCTCCATCCTCCTCCACATGACCGTCTCGTTTGTTCCGGCCTCTGGGCTTGTCTCGCCACCATCGGCTGCAGCCAGGGAAGAAAGGGAAAATGCAGCCAACATCTGCATGGCAGGGCAACGTGCTCCTGAGGGCCTCAAGGGCGCGGCAAGGGCATTGACACCCTGGTCCTTGTGTCTCCAGCTCTGTTGAACCGATTCTGAAGGCCATGGGTTGGGAGTCCCTCACTGGGTTGGTCCTTATCCTCAGTCAGACAATCCGCCTGTCTCCCTGGCTGTCCCTGCAGCGTCACTGGCTTGGGGCGGACAGCGACCTGCTTAATTGATCCTCCCCTGTCCATGACTTCTGCCAGGGGTGAGCCCGCCTGGAGGTGCACCACGTACGAAGTACCGTGCCTCGTACGCTTCTCGCGCACACAAAACGTTGTTGGTTCACCAAACTGTACGAAGTACCGTACACAAGAGCGAGCAGCAACGCAGCCCAACCAGCGCATCTCCAGTCGCCATCCTCGCCTATAACGACCTCAGGTCCATGTTCCTCAACCATGCCATGGACTCGATGCTCGATGCTCGATGCTCGATGGTGCGGGAGAGTGACTTGAATGACCAAATAGTGTGGGGTTGCCTTCGCGCCGCATTCCCCGTAACTTGCTCACATGACCAATCACCCGGCACCAAGTTCCCAACCACGACGCTGGTATCCTATCACACGCATCCCCCCGCGTCCCAGTCGGTCCGTTATCGTCGGGGCTGCTCTACGAATACAACATGTGGCACTCTACATGCCTCGTACAGTACTTCTATTCGGACAAGTCACTGTTTCTCATCGCTCTAAATATGGCCGGAGAGAGATGATGCATGCTGTCTTGCGCGTCGGGTGTCGGGTGTCGTGTGAGATGGCTGTTCGCTCTGACTTGCCGCTTCTTCCCTCCCGAGCCCAGGTGACGGCAGCCCGGCCAAGGCGCGCCTTTTTCTGGCTCCTTGGCTTCCGTCCGTCTTCTGCGGTTCGATATTGCTAACTACACCGACCCGTTCCCTCCCCCCAACGGATGGCCCCCCGCTCTCGGAGTCGATCGAGTCGAGAACTTGGCTATCGTGGGTGGCGTCGTTGGGTGCGGCGCTTCTGCAGCGGGCGGTCGGTAGCCACCTGCGCAAACGGGCTCCCCGCGCTATAGATGATTCCTTGCATGCCCCCTTGAAATGCTGGTGCCCGTGATTTGCTTGCTTTTGAGCGAGTGGCTGGAGGGCTGGATGCGCTGGAAATGGCTGGGTGGTCGAACCGATGGCATTTGTTCTGGAACAACGTCATGTGCGTTAGCGTGGGTTCGTCCTTTGCTCTGTCACTTCGCGCACCCGCTCAAAACGCACGCAAGCGCAACCGGCTTCCCCGCCTCCATGTGCCATGACGAAAACATGTCCGCTTCGGGTCACCGATTGCACCCGGCGGAACCATCTCTAGTCTCCAGGTTTGTAATCCGCACCTGTTGCTGAAATCGATCGTAAACCAGCTCAATCCTACCCGCGATATGCTCGGTGCCACCCCTGCTGCCTCTAGGCTGAGGTGCAGCCTGACGACTTGGCGATAGTCCTACCGGATGGGTAGGCGCTGATGCCGATTCGATCGGCCCCGCTTCACAAAAGACCCATTCGACTTCTACTTCTACTGATATGTATCCGTACGAACTACAGTGCTTACCTGCACGCCCACTCTGCGTCCATTCCTGCCGAGCTGACCTGCTTGTGGCTTTTTTCTCGATCTTGATATCGTGTCAGCGTCGCTTGGCAGATGACGACCATGATGACCGTGACCACTGAAATCCCGCGGTGTGCCTGTGCTCGGAAAATGGTGAAACCCCGCGGCGTGCCTGTGCTCGGAAATTGGTGAAACGGGCTTCGGCAGCACGGCTGGATCGCCAAGGGCCGCTGATGCTGCAAGCATGGATATCCCCGTGCGGGCTCTCCCGAAGCTGCCGCTCAAATACGGCGTCTCACGGAATACAGTAATCGACGATTCTCATATCTCCACTCTTCCTACCGTGTTTGTAAGCTGTTTCACACGACTCATGAGTTTGAGGCGCAAGAAACAACGGAGCATAAATAGCATAAACAAGCACAATTTGACTTGCCCGTAAGGAAATTGGGCGCCTATCAGCATCTAGGTCACCGTCAAACGAGCTAGGCATATTGGTAAATACTTATTGAATAAGTCGCAGAACGAGTCAGGCTGTCGACTTTAGGTGGGACTCTGTTGGTTATCTCCAGGCACGTACAATCTCCCTAACAAGCAGAAGAAGCAGAACAAAAGCAGCAGAAACCTTCCACCAACCGTAACATTAAGCCCTACCCTCTCAATAGCTGTACCATCAACGATGGGGGACACACAAACAGTCCTTCCAGCACTCTGTTGTTGTTCTGTCACAAGGGCCTGCCATATCACAGTCACGAGGCTCTGCCTCACTTCTTCTCCGCCGGCGGGGGAGCACCACCCGTTGTAGGGAAACCCATGAAGATCTTGAAGTAGTCCTGTCCGATGAGGTTAGCACCACCCACAATCTCCCGGGAAAGCCGTGAGTATAGGTCTTGAGGAGTAACTTACATAGATCATCCACTGAAGACCAGTCAGCGTGCCAATCATGACGATTCGCACAGGCAATCCGTTCCAGAGACCCGAGAAGCCAATATCCTTGTATATCCGGCCCATGGCGCTGCCAAAGGCCTCGCCCGGCTCACGGGAGGAGTTGAGCTTGCTGACCATGACGTCGGCTGGGTGAGAAACGATGGCACACAAGATACCCGCCAAGTATCCGCCGGTAAAGGAGACACCCGTCTGGGCGGCCTTGCCGTAGTCGCTCTTCTGGCCCGGGAGGCGGTCATAGATCATCTCGACAATCGTCTCGAACGAGGCGAACTTCATCATGGTATACGGGATCTGGCGGCCCCACAGCGGATACAGACCCTTGTACAGGCCGGCCACGCCCTCCTTGCCAGTGACGGTGCTTATGCCGTGAAGCGTGCCACGATACGGGTTCGGGATGCTGCCTTGCATGCGGACCTTGACGGCCTCGAATGGGCACAATGCGAGATCTGCCAAGACTTCGGCCGAGGCGGACGCCGCCAAGTACAGGCCCGTCTTGTACTTGTGTGCAGCCTCCGGGCCCGCTATATCCGAATACGTTTTCTTGAAGTACTCATACCATCCGTACTTGAAGGCGCCCTGGGCACTGTAACCAAACAGCGTGGGGCTCCAGCCGGTGAAGATGCCGCGGACGCCCTCGGCACGATAGATCTTGCCCCAGGCCTGGAAGTTGCTGTTGTACAGCTTCGAGTCGACCTGGCGGCGGGTCTTGACGAGGTCCAGCGGCGTGACGGCCGTGTGGGTGAGGCCCTAGCAGCACAAACGCGTCAGCTCAATGGCTTGGATAAAGGCTCCTAGTCGTGAAATGGCGATTGTCACTCGTCAGAGCAGCTTCGGATCTGGGGGTACTCACACAGGCCAGCAACCCGCCAAAGGTGCAGGCGGCATAGAAGCGGCCAGAGTAAAGCTCGATGTGGCCGGTGTTGGCCTGTGCCTTGGAGCTCGCCTTTTCGAATTCGCGAGTGGCCTCGGCGCTCAGCTTCTTCGCCTTGTCCTTGGCGTCATCGACGACGGAGTAGGCGCTGTATAGCTCCGGACGCGCTTGATAAGGCGTGCGGACTGTGTTGGCCAGCGGGGAGGAGACAGAGGCCTGGAAGACATCGCGAGACGGATGTAAAGGCGACATTGTAGGAGCTTAGGAATTGCCGATGGAGGGACGTCGGAGAGAAACCTGTGTGACGAAGGCACGCGAGTTAATATCTGAAATACATAGAGCGCGTAGAATGGAGGATATGTGACTTGCCTTTAGATAAGCTATGACGTCGACGAACAAAGGAAGGTTAGTGAGTACCTCCCGTCAGCAGGAGGGAGTCTTCGTTCCCAGAGTGTCAACAAGAAGTTTCTCAGGCCGCGATGGACCGGGCTGGAGATTTGTAGATGGCTAAATAATCAGAAAAGGCTGAAAATGTCGCATCGAGGTAATGTCAAAGGGACAAAGGAAGCAGGGATGGTTCTCCTCCGGAGTTTAGGATCCGAATGATCCCGCGAGGCGCTCGCTATCATCATTACCCGAAACCCGCGCAGAGCCGCTGGAACTACAAACCCGGTGTTACGTTGAGTTTACCAGCACTGTACGAAGTACTTCGTATTGGTTTATTATCCGCATGCCGTGCATTCTTGCCAACAGTCTGCATTTGTACTGCCTATTTGTTGAGAACTATAGAGGAATGCTCTCCCCTGAGTGATGAGCGGATGAGCGGGACCTTCTCGTGCTCTCAAGTTCACCGTGTAAGTGAAACCATCGTCCATCCACAGTGGATCTTTCGGTTGACGGTTGACGGTTGATGGGTGACGGACGACAGTTGACGTTGAATACCCGGGGAGACATGCAATCCGAAATCCATAACATGTCTTTGCCCAAACCACAAGCCACTACAGTAACATAAAAATATACCCAGACTAATCATATCCCTAACCCAAACTCTAGCTCTAACCGGTACACTAACTATCCCCTACCTCATATCAAGATATCCGTTGACGTTGGACGTTTTCTAACAGAGTACAGCTATCATCAGGCGCTAATTGCCAAACTGCATAGCGGCGTCTCGTAAGGCGGCTGCCAGCCCCGCTACCGCTGCCCCACCATCCACTGATTTTTAGGTACTTCGTGGTGCTCTGGTGTAGTCATAAATCCCTGAGGTGCATTTGCTCGAACCACCACCGCCACCAACCAGCCCGTTGACAAATCTCGCGATCCCCTCGCTTCACGTCGCTGCTGGATTCACCACCGCCTCCGAACCCTCGCGACTGCATTATCCAATCGAAAAAAATACATACACATACGCACACGCAAGTCATCAGCCAGTGCTAGACTTGACCATGGCTGCTGCCACCGCCTCCAACTCCGCTTCGCGCACTGCGTCGCAGCCCCTCGTCACCAGCTGGGCGTCCCGATATCGCGGGGTAAGTCTTGACCACCCGAGCTCATATTGACCGCGCCGGCGTATCCTTCTCCCATTATGTCTGCTCTGGTTACCCTTGGAACGAAACCGCGAAGCTGACAAACCGCCTTCATAGGCCACCATCCAAGACCTCGACCCTCCGGCCGCCCTCTCCCTCAACCCCTCCGACTCCATCTCCCTCGCCCTCCTCTCGGCCTTCGAGCGCGACTACACGCACCTGACCATCGTCGACAGCGACACCCGCGCCCTTCTGGGCTACCTCTCCATCCCCCACCTGCAGTCCCTGCTCGACAGCGGCAAGGTCAAGCCCGACGACCAGCTCTCCGCCGCCATGACCCGCTTCCAGCGCCGCGGCCGCACCTACAGCGTCATCACCATGGAGACGACCCTCGAGGAGCTCGAGGACTTCTTCCGCGGCGGCCAGCCCGAGGGCGCCCCCTGGAAGGAGGAGTTTGCCGTGATTACCGACGAGAAAAGGAGGTTCGTCCTCGGCGTCGCGACGGTGCAGGACTTGGCCGAGTTTGCCAAGAGGAGGCCGGCTTGAGCGAGGGAACCAAAGACCAAGAGCCAGGGAGAGATTACGTAAGACATTCCCTTAGGAATGGACAAACGAAGACAACTGCTTCATAATAAGAGCACGTCAAATCAAAGCATCATGGGCGTTGGATGGACTAGACTGAGCGTTAGGACGACTGAACACGGAGAGGGCAAGGACACACGGCCTGGGATTGAGCAGACATCAACATCACTTAGGCAAATGTGACCAGGATAGGTAAACAAGCATAGGAGGTCATGAAGTCATGGCTGGGAGAAGACACTTTCAACACAGTGGAGCTTTAGAAAGCCATGCATACGCAAAGTCTTCTCGGGGCAAAGGTTCCAATACGTCTTGTCTATTACAAGCCTGATGGATAGCAACTGTCATCAAAGTTTATAGGTCTAGGGCAAACTCCATCCACCCACACTCTGTCGAAACTCAGCCTTGAAGCCGCACGAGGTTTCAGGCTCGACTTCTCTCGGCATCTAGCTCTACCAGTAGTAAACAACCACCTACAGCACGTAGTCATACACAAACAGGACCTGGACGCGCTGCTCGCCCTTGGTCACCACAATGCGACGGCAGTACCGCCTCTCACCGCCGATGGTCTGGAAGCCCCAGATCTGAGTGGCGACCCAGCCATTATCCACGCTCTCGACGTAGCTCTTGACGAAGGTCTTGCCCTCGCCCTCGACCAGCCAGTCCTTCTTCAGGAACTCGTCGTCGACCTCGTCGAGGCTGACAAAGGTGGACAGGCCCTTGACTTTGCCGAACAGCCAGTCCGAGTGCTCGCGGAAGGTGGCGTCTAGGCAGCGGTTCTCGTGGGTGCTAGTGAGGCCCGAGGCAGACTGGACGATGTCGATGTGGGTGACGACGTCGGTGGACGTGTTGGGCGCCTTGGGCGGCGC
This sequence comes from Neonectria neomacrospora, assembly GCA_013756995.1. NCBI lineage: Eukaryota > Fungi > Ascomycota > Sordariomycetes > Hypocreales > Nectriaceae > Neonectria > Neonectria neomacrospora. The sequence continues at coordinate 3,889 of JABSTB010000822.1, read as the reverse complement.
CGTGTACTGGTTCACGTCGAGGGAGATGGACGCGTAGCCGATGGGCTTGCGCACTAGGTAGCCGATGCCCTGGAGGGCGAGGACGGGCTCCGAGCTGTCGGAGAAGGACTTATTCTGTTATGGACGGTCAGTTTCTGGTGAGAAGCGTTGGGGATATCATGGGCGCCTCGTGCTGGCGGGGTGAGGGGTTGAAAGTGGCGGTTGCGCCGGACACAGTGGGTGGTGGTCTCACTGGCCTCAACGCAAATTGCTGCTTACCAGGTTCCATTTTCCGCTGAGGTCGGTGATGGTCTTTTCGGCGGGAGCAGCCATTTTTTCGGTGTGGAAGTGAGAGGAGTTTGGTGAAGGATGGAAGGTTGAAGCGAAGCGAAGGGAGTGAGTGAAGCGAGGTGGTGACGTGAGTTGAGATGTGGATAAGAGGAACTGTCAAAGCTGCAGGAACAAACCCACACACGACTGCAGGGTCAAGCTCAACAAGGGAATAAGAAAAACACGGGCACCAAAAAAAAGATGATGATTCGGTAGTGGGATGAGCAACACGTTTACGGACTCCATGGCCTAATTATATGAGCAAACGGCCCTTCTGCCCCTTGCCGAGTATCACAAGCAAAAACCCCGAACGGGTCAAGGCCAAGATGCGTCAACGACCTCAGCTCCGAGGTCAGCGAGCCCATCGTCACATTCACGAGCCAAGCAGCAGGGGTCGTCCCCACTATTTGCAATTGCGGGGTGAGATAGGCAATCCCCCTTGACGATGATGGAACGGTGTCGATGGCTCTGCTGCTGTCCTCTTTGCTTGAGGCCACTTGTTGTCGTGCATGTACGAAGTCGGAGCAAGGCAAGTCGCCCATCCGGCGGGGGAAGTGTGCGAATGGGGAAGCGGAGGCCGCGATGCCAAGATGCGGAGGAGTTTACGGCGGCGGCGGAGGAGGCGCGGGAGGGAGGAAACCGCAATTGACATGGTTGGTCGCCCTTTTCCCGCGGAAACAAGGAAATTGTGGAATGGGAATGGCCGAGTCGGGTAGGTGGATTGGCCGAAGGATGAGCAGCAAGCTCGTCTTCCTCCTTCAGGACTCGACAGGCTATAGACTTATTCAGATATCAGACATGCTCCCACCCTCGGCACGTGGCATGTGGGAGAAGGATTCCATGCAAGTCATTTTTTTTTGGCCCTAGAAATACATGCGGCGTGAGGCGCAGAATGTCTTCAGGAACAGGCACCGGAACGGGAGCAGATGCATCTACAACCACAAGAGAACCCCGAGGTGGGTGTGCACCAACATGTCAGCACCCCCAAACGCCATCTCCCAAAACACCATCCTGGGACCCCGCGATGCGCAATCCCCACCTCTCACCTCCATCCATGTCGTTCGCTTCCACATGATCGCTTGCTTGGGCAACCACCTCGGCTTGCATCTCCGTCGCTTCACCACCCCCGGTCCATGTCGCACCTCTGCCATCTACTCTGGCCAAGTTCGCCTCGGACAGCCCGGAAGCGGCCTGGACCCAGACCTAGCCTGGGCCCTACCTAGGATATCAACATGTCAAGGTGTACCTTATTGATATTATTAGCTTAGGTAGCTGTAGTTGTAGTTGTAGATGAAGATGTAGTTCTCCCTCAAGATCATTTCAGCCGCCCCAACCGAACCTCCTCCTTGCATCCCCAGAATCGCTCATCTCCTAGTCATACACTGTATCGCATCTCCGCCCTGGTCTCTTCCACGGACCGTCTTCCTCATGCTTGCTTCCCCGGACACGGCCACTCGGCCATGTCACTCTTCAGCCTGGCCAGTTGCGGCCCATTCATGTATCGGCGGCCGTCTCTCATGCCATGGTCGTGCGTCGTTTCTGGTATCGTCTCTCCCTCCCTCAGACCGACTCCTCGCTCGGCCGAGTCCATGCACAAAAGAAAAAGCCCCGCCTGTATCCGTACATGCATGTTGTCTCGCCTTGAATCCAAACGCTCTTCGGGTACCTCAAGGCCACCAGTTCATCCTCTTGTAACTCTCAATCACCTCCTGCATATTTTCCTTGGTGAGGGCGGGCTTCGTGTACTCAAACCCCAACAGCTTCTCTAGTCGGCTTCCATCCATGCTGAGGTCCGTGTCCTTGAGAAGCTCCTTTTCCATGAATGGCGTCAAGGGCCCTGGCCGCGTGATGCCTGCGTCAGCGAGAAGGTCTGCCCATGGACCTAGCACCTCGTCGTTGACATCGTCCACGACGCTATCCAGGTTCAAGCGTGCAAAGGTGCTGATGAGCTGGCCCTGGAATCCAGTCTCGATCTTGAAGAGGTCGGCGATTATGTTGGCGACCGTCCCTTGGCTGGTCATGCCCTTGTCCACCACGTTGAAGATGACGGTCTTGCCCATGGTGCCCTCGTCCCATCCAGTCTTGCCGGCGTCATACCAGGCGGCGACACCCCACAGCGCGCGTGTAACGTCGTCGATATGCGCCGTGTTGGTTCGCAGATCCTTGGTCCATAGCCATTTCAATTCTCCCTCGAGGTGCTGGTAGACACGCGCCATACACAAACCCGTCGCAACCCACTGAGAAGCGTATGGGCCGTAGACGTGCGGCAGTCGTACAATGACCAGATTGAGCCTGTGAAATGCCGAGTCAACAAAGGTCACAACCAACACCACAAATCCAGTCATCTTCAACTTACCCCTCAATTTTAGCCAGTTCCTCCTCCGCCTGCAACGCGAAGACGGCAATCCTGCTCCATGGCTTCAACTTGTCCCCTTCCTTGCTCGGGGAGGAGTCCGACTTGTACACCATGCCAGTGCTGAGCTCCACAAAGGCCTTGACCTTTCGTTTCGCGGCCTCGGTGCCCACGGCAATGGACAGGTTCAGGGACCGCAGCCTGTAGACCTCATCCTCCTGCGAGTACCTTGTCTCGCCACCGCAGTTGAAAACATAGTCCCACTCCTTTCCGTCGGCACGATCGAATATCCTTGCTAATCCTTCTACAGGCGGGGAAGGTCACGTTAGCCGCTAACACCTAATCATGGAACTACAAAGACCAGACTCGAAAAAGAGGGGAGGGCATGAAGGACTCACCGGGTCTACTAGCATCGGCTTGCATGAACTTGTCCTGGGAACAAGCCTCGGAGAACTCGGGGGCAAGCCATGCGAGCTGTGGCAGCACCTTGTCGACGAGCCGCACCTCAGAGGCGAGGTTGTTCTGGTGGATGTGGAGGGCGAGGAAGCGGCCAATGTAGCCTAGTCCTCCGATGATTAACACCGAAGGCTTCTCGTTTTCGGCCATGATTATTGCGCTTCCGGGGAACAAGCCGTGGTGATGGAAGAGGACGCAGGCGAGGCGGGGTCAATGTGAGGTCGTCAATAGGTCGTGGCCGGCGGCGCGACGAACAAGCGGCACGGGACGGGACGGGGCGACGCAGATTCCCAAGATCAGGGGAGGCAGTGTTTCGATCGGGATCGCGTGGACTGAGAACCACCAACGATGGAGTGGGTACTGGCGGAAAAAGTCGAGTGTAAAGTCAAGCGTAAAGCCCTGGGTGGTATTAGGGATACGGTTCGAAAGCACGGGGCGTCGGGGTGAGGGCTCGTTGGCGAGAGCAAGCAAGAGATCAAGGCAAAGGCTGACGGGAAGCTAAAGTCGTGGGAAGCCCTGGAGATGCGGTGGACTCGGAGGTGGGGGCAGAGCGACGGCGGAACAGGTGAGGTCGAATTAGGCTCTTGGGCGGTATCAAAGGCAAGGTAGAGGTGGAAAGAAGTAAGAGACGCAAAAGACGGTCTGAGACAAGAGCGGCGCGAAGTCAGCAAAGGGGAGGTAGGAGGTAGGAGGGCAGGAGGCAAGCGCTGAGGTGAGGTGCACAAAGGAGGTCAAATGGTTTTGTGGGTGTGTGGGTGGGTGGGCTTTGGG
>JABSTB010000821.1:8310-36578 GCA_013756995.1 Neonectria neomacrospora | reverse complement strand
TGCCCCACAATGCCAACGGGTAATTCGAAGTTCATAGCTGTCGATGTCACCTCTTGGTCGTCCTTGTCAACCGCATTTGACTCCGTCTTCAAAACCCAAGGCAGACTAGACTTTGTCTTTGCCAATGCAGGAATAATCCAGATGCATAACTTCTACAAGCGAGTGGACACACTACCACCACCCGAACTACTGCAGACCAGCATCGACATCAATCTAAAGGCGGTTATCAATACCAGCTATTTGGCCCAGCACTACTTTCGATCAAACAAGCATAGGGATGCTGATGCAGTTCTGATCACGACTGCGAGTATAGCAGGCTTTGTACACATCCATCTCTTTAAAACGCTAGCAATCTGTATCTAACAACATCATCAGTACGCCCAAGAGTTTAATCCTCTTTACTCGGCGTCCAAAGCCGGTGTCGTCAACTTACTACGTTCTATCGGCAAGCCTTTTCAGGAAGATGGTATCCGCACGTACGCCATTTGTCCAGGAACCGCAAGAACAAACCTTCTCTCTGGGGAAGTCTGGGACTCATGGCCAGAGGAGTACCTGACACCGATCGACACCATTGTTTCGGTCGTGGATACTCTCCTCGCCGGTGGGCCAATGGTTGATGCGAAAGGGAGGCGTATCGAAAAGGGCTTTGACTACGGATTAGCTGTAGAGGTTTTCCAGACGAACTTCTATTTTAGAGACCAACTGGAATACATCAATGAGGGCATGAGGAAGATATGCGAAGCCTCAAGTTTGGACCGCCACCAGTCAAACTTTGATGTCACCGGCAGCTCTAAGGTTGTCAGATAAATATAGTCCTAAACAATGCTTTTTCTTTGAAACTTGTGCGATCCTCGATACCGTTAAAGTGCTTAGCCAACGAGCAGTTGGAGTATCCTTCATAACCAAGGAACCTCATACTACTCGAAGAGGCCGGGAATTAAGCTGCGATTTGGCTTAAAAGCGAATTATCGGTACCGAAAGTACACATGGAGTCATGGACAGTTAGAGATGCGCATCTGGCTCCAATGGATGACTATTGCTACGCCTTGGAATTCCGGGGAGCTATAAAGCTGTAGGATCTTAACAATAAGTCCATGCATCCCTAGCTACAGGTTACGTGGATGAACAGCGCGTGGAATTGATTATAATAGGCCGAGGTTGCTGGGGCATGTTTGCATCATGTCTCCCCATGAAACCTGGAAATATGTTCCGTGGGCTGCATTTCCGAAAAGGTGGGCCCATTTCGTTTCAGTCCCAACACTGCGGGAGTGGAAGATCTTGACGAGGTTGATATAGGGTGAGGCAGGGCTGGCTTCGGCGTTATTTGTATATTCAATCCTGGTTCGATCAAATAACTTGTCACGCCAAACAACAAAGCCACTATGCCGTTCAAGAAGGTCGATCACAAGTTCACACTTCCTCAATTGAACTACGATTCAACCCCAAATTTCCAACCGTGCATAAAGGTCTCGGTTTTCTTCAAGAAGATTGATTCTATCGACTATGATACCTTTTTTGGTCACTGGCAGACGGTTCACGCTGATCTCGCGGTCGCAACCCAGGCGTTTCGAAAGCACATTGTGCGATACTGTCAGGTATGCTACTACTCTGATCAACTCCAATGCTACTCCATTCAAGAACAAATCAGTAGCTTGGCAACGGTTTTACATGCGTATTAACTAGTTTGAAGCATCACCAAACGGTGGAAATGAAACAGCGTGCTCAGGCCCTGGGTGAGAATGTCTTGGAATATGATGGCTGCGCTCAGCTTTGGGTCAGAACCTGGGACGACTGGTTGGCGTTCTACAACAGCAAGGAGTATGCCGCAGCACTGAGTGATGACTGTAACCGCTTCATGTCCTTGCCAATGACATATATGGTTGGGTACGAAAACCTGGTCGTCGGTGAGGGTTCAAGAATGATGGGTGGAACTGACGGCATTGATGTTGCCACTCTATAATAGTCGGGATGCTTGAATAAATAGGGTCAGTATGCTTGAATATTAAGCTTTACTCTCGGTTCAACATGTTTGAATATGGCTATTTGAAGTTGGTGTAGAGGATCTAAAATTCTTGATTGACCTTAGTATATGAATGAGACTAAGATACTATTGTGGACTCTTCTTCTCAATTATTCACCTTTAAAGATTCGTACTTGGAGATTCTATACACATAAAACAAGATGTTTATCCCAAATCTCAAAGACCGTGGCCTTTGTAGCACTTATTCGTCATCTATAGTAACTTGGTAGAGTTTCCGCGTTTGGGAAATCCGTGCTACAACTAAATTCGGTCCAATTACTTAGTGTTTCCAGGGTTTCTAGGCTTTTCCGCTTCATAGTGTCCACTGCATCAGACCCGATAGCGATGCGCAATGGCAAGTTGTTAGCTTGCTGCTCAGTGAGATTCTCGAGCCTCGCGATGTCTACCATTCTTTCAACCGCCAATACTGGGTCTCCTGGTTGCGTGGCCTGCGTAGCAGCATGTACATCAATCATTCGTCTCTTGATCTCTGCGTACTCCTCAATGCCAACACTGGTGTCCAATTTCCCTTTCTTGTTCGTGGCGTCAAGGATCTTCGTGCGGAACTGGCCCAATACAAAGATGTGAACACGGATACCGATTGGCTGCACCTCCTTTGCTAGAGATTCAACGGCCCCTAGGAGATTATGTTATGTTAGTTAAAGGACAAATGAGAGACAACCACCGAGGGTCTGTATAGAGATAGGGGATGTATGTTCGCTGTATGTAGTGGAGATGAGAAAACCGACGAACCTTCTAGTGCAAATTTGGAAGCACTATAAGCACCACCCACAGCCACTCCATGCCATCCAGCTATGCTTCCCATGAATAAGACGACTCCGGTTCTTCTGCTACGCATAATAGGAAGCACGACTGAGGTTAAGTTTAGGGCACCGAAGAAGTTAGTCTCAAACTGCCGCTTGATATCGTCGGGGCTGTGTCACTGTCAGCATCAAACGAACAGTGTATAGTTGAATAGGTCAACTTCAAACTAGGGGCACTACCTCAACTCTTCCCAGACACCGGACAAGACGTATCCTGCGTTGTTAACGAGGACGTCGATTGTGCCGAAATTGGTCATAGCTTCTTCCACTTTGTCGCGAAGGACTTCTCTTGGCGCGGCAACATCAAGCTGAATGATCTCGACGTTTTCGATACCTTTGAGGTGGCCCAAGTCGGAGACCTGACGAGCCGTGGCAATAACTTTGTCACCACGGGCCAGTACCGCAGGGACAAGGCTTTTACCAAATCCACTGGAACAACCCGTGATAAGCCATACTTTGGCTCTGCTTGGCTCAACCTTTTGTGAGTTTTCACAAGTGACTTCCATGGTTGAAACCTGATGAGTTGGCTGCTTACGGGAGTGTGAAAACCTTGAGATGAATGAAGGCAACGAAAGAAAGACGAAGGCGAGAAGGGAAACAAATTGCATCGCATTGAGTGGGTACTATCCAGCACTATGATTGTGGGGTAAATTGCGGGCGTCAGGACCATCAGCTGACCTTGTTAGCACAAACGATGACACGGAAACGGGAAAGAATTCCGAAGCTAGTCGAAGGACCGGTCTTGCAATCTAGCGAGGAAGAAGCTGGGCGGGGTGAGGTAACGCCATCGCAACAAATGGACGACTAAAGTCTGCCGTCATTGCAGTTATCGTTCTGCGAGCCTGCAAGAATCCAATACGTCATCCTAAAGCTATTATCAGATCAGAGGATTGGAGTATGGTATCACCTAGCTGACTGTTCTTAGGGATCATGGTGAGGAATCAGTGCGTAATGGCGAATTATATGCCGATATAAAATGTGTAGGGTGGAGAGACATGATAAATTGACAAGAGCGGAATGCAGTATCGAGGCTATGGACATATACGTATTGGCTCTCCTACTTTTGTACTGACAAACAGCCCTCTCCCTACAGGTTGAGCCGACTGAAAACGGTAGACAAAGACTCTGTGAAGATGAAAGGGCTTTGGTGAACTGCTCCTATGCCCACGCCAATGGCGATGAGCCACAGAGGCCGGAAACCTTTTGTAAGAGTTCTCTGGGTCCTTCGGAGGAGCCAAAACTTTGATCCACCCGCCATGAGAAAATCCTTCCACTTGGGAAAAGCGGTGGCCTTCCAGAATGTCACGGCCAGCCCCGGCCATGCTGCTGAGTTGCGGCCGGCACTGTTGATGTACCAGTTACTGCAACCAGCAGCGAACACGGTCTCAGCCAAGACCATGTCCAAGTTATGAACGAATTTCTCCTCCGCTTCTTCCTTGACTTCGACAACGGTCGCGTATCCATCAATGACTGGTTTGACTAACGTCGAAGCAATATACGCGACCTGTACCTCGATAGCGTAGATTACAGAATTGAACGCTGGGAAAGTGTTTGGTCCGAATCTAAAAAGATTGATCAGATGAGAAATGAAGTTACGACAATGAAAGCACGATAAAATGCACTTACAAGATAGCAAAATTAGGTTGGTTGTGTACGAAGGTGCCCATGTAGGCTTGCGCTCCTCTGTTCCTACGCCATTGGTCATGGATGTTCTCACCATTCTTGCCAACAATTGTCATCGGGGCGAGAAACGATTGCACCTTGAATCCTGTGGCCAAGATTACAGCATCAAAATCCTCTTCCTTACCGCTCTCGCTGATGATTCCAGTCTCTGTGAATGCCTTTGGGCCTTCTGGAAGCAAATCGATGTTGTCGCGGTGCAGAGAGGCAAGGTAGCCGGGGTCGTAAATCCTCCTCTTGCATCCCAGTGGAAAGTCCGGGACAAGGAAACTGTGATATTTCGGAGGGGATGTTTTGTAGATGTACTGACGTGCTGATTCTTCAATGGCCATTCGCTGCCGTACTTGCTGTGTATCTGAGCCGTAGACTGATGCAAGCTGGTCGGTTTTGAGGAAAGTGTCCAGTCGATGCAACCTTTGCCATAGAGGGACATAGCGGAATAAGAACTTGTCGAACCCAGAAAACACTTTGTTGGGCCGCGGGTGGTACCATTGAGGGCTTCGAGCGTACTGAGTGAGCTTGGCTACCTGTGGTGCGATGGATGGAACAACCTGCGCAGCACTGCAGCCATTCCCAATAACGGCGACTCGTTTGCCCGTCAAGTCGAAAGAATGATCCCACTCGGCCGTGTGGAACACCTTCCCCTTGTACCGGTCCATACCTGGGTAATTGATGCCCCTGGGCTGTGAGAAACCTCCCACAGCTGATAAGAGAATTTTGCACGTCTTGGTAAACGTCTTGCCCGTAGCAATGTCAACAAAGGTAACGTGCCACAGATCATCGATCCATTGCGCGCTCAGTACTTCCGAACTAAACTGGAAATGGGATCTAAGTCCAAACTTGTCCACAGTAGACTCGACGTCTGCGGGAGGGGTTAGATCGAGCCACTCTGTATCCAATCATGCACGTAACTCACAATCCAAAATTTCTTGTTGATCAACCAACTCCTGTGACCAATTCGGATTTAAGTTGAAGCTGAACGAGTATAGGTGGATCGGTACATCAGAGCCGCTGTTGGACTGTTGGCTATATTCGGGGACCGGAAATCGAAAACATCAGGGCTCACTCACCAACCTGGGTAGGTGTTGACTCTCCAAGTCCCTCCTAGTCCTTCATTTTTCTCGTAGATCTAACAGTTTGGGTCAGCTGTGAGTTCAAAACTGCTCTCTGTAAAGCTGTATATGGGCGTAGAGTCCCGGAGATCGTCGTGCTCGTACCGTAAAGTCTGTGAAGCCAAGCTTCCATTTGAGGGTATGGGCCATGGCAATACCAGCCACCCCCCCTCCAATAATTATCACACTCGGGCAAGTCATTACGTTGAAGTCTTGACAAGTTTATCGTTGCAAATGAAGAGCGAAGATGCGGAAGGAAATAAGCTATTCCTATCAATGGAAATGATGGGTTTTGATGATGAAGCCTGTAGTTCGTGAAAGAGTGACAGAGGGAGTATGGAGTTCCTAAGACTCTACTTACTAGCTTAAGGCTCGAATCACCATCCGTACTGCCGGCCAAAGGACTTGGGTCAACGTAGCGCGATACAATTCCGTAGCTAACATTTTGAGAGACCGAGGCCCAGAGAAAAACGAGGCGGGATTGCAATTCCGCGTCAAAGCTGTGTGCGAGCCAGTCACATTTGATCATGGCAGGCTTTTCTTTTTCCACATCTCGTATAACTATGCGCTCTGCCGCTAAAGCTTCCGCCACTATGCGTTCACGTAAGGGACCTGGTGTTTTCTCGATGCATAATATCACAGCCCACGGGGTAGGATGGACGACTAATCCGTGCCTTGTCACGAAGGTGGAAAGACTCGGTTGAGAGGTCTTCGCCGAGAGAGGCTAGAGCCTTTTCGTATAGCAGAAACTCAAGCATGCCCCAGAACTTAGCCTCTGGGGCAATTAAAAATACAGCGGGGAAGCATGCCTCATTCGAGATAGCTTGGTCATGACTCATGTACGGTGATGCTACCCCTCGCTCGTCATGTCCTTTAAGATCGGGGATCCGGGGTAGGAATACATGACACAGTTGACATCCCGGAACTTGGAACTGCGGTTGTCCATACGAGGTGCCATTCTCCTAACGCACTCCTCCAGCACTCGTCCAAACCTCGCGTACCAAGAGCTCACCGAGTGCCTGCACAGTCTCAAGATATTATGGGAGGTAAAAAACATGTCACAAGTGCTTGTCTGAATTGCAGGCGACGCAAGATCAAGGTATATTCTAGCTCGCAACCTGATGAATTCCTGCAATACTTCAATCGGCACGAATGGAGCTGACTGACTGATATCCTATGTGCAGTGCGATGGAAAGGAGAAGTGCTCCAACTGTATCGTGTCCAAGCATACTTGCACGTACAATGCCGAAGCTGATTTGCGAAAGTAAGTTATGTGAAGTGGGCGGATATTGATTTGATGGCTAACCGATGATCGCTGAGTAGGGCATCCGCGAAGAAGGCCACTTCAAAGCTACGAGCGCGCCTTGCACAGCTAGAGGAGACCCTACGAGAACACAACATTCAGCTACCATCTGATACTTCAGTCGCCCCGGAGAATAGTGCGTCAGCCCAGAATCCGACATCCTTCGAGCTCGAACAAGAAGTGGACAGTGGCATGTCAGAAGATTCGACCACCTTTGCCGATATCGATCAACACGACCAAAATGGGGTCGAGGTGCGACGAAATAGTGCAGTATCCAATAGGATGTTGCCCGACCAAGAAAATTTAGCTGATATTGCGACGAGTCTCACGCCGTTATTGGAACTCCCTGATATGGATGGTCAAATGGACCCCTCCAACATCCAGGGGCTAGATTACCCAACCTTCGACGCCGCTGTTCTCGATTTCCTCGACATGGACCAAACATACGCCGAGTTTATGTATCCACCCACTTCTAGATTCCAAAGTCCATGCTTTTCAGGGCCGTTGCCCAACACTGAGAGCGAGGTCAACGAGTCGGATTCTGAGAGCGATATCACAAAATTCCTAGCAGCTCGCGTGGGCGCGCTTCGAATAGCTGAGGATGGGCAGCTGCGCTACTACGGGCCAACATCTAACTTGCATGCGCACCAAAGCGACTTCCAATCCCTGTCGCAGTCGACGATCCGTCATGTTGCTACTGAGGGCTGCGAGGTTCTAAAGCGGCTGGGTCTTGATCATCATGTGCCACCATCGCTCGAAGAACGTCTCGCTAGGCTTTACTTCGCCTGGGAGGACCCAGCCATTCATGTCATTGATGAGCATGCGTTTTTTCTAGAGAAGCGCCGGTCGACTGGGGGGGAAAAGCACAGTCCATACTACTCGGAAACATTGAATAACGCCATGTGAGTATTGTCTGTAGAATCCGGCCTGGAGGTTGTAGGTCATGGCTGACTGTGAAATAGATGCGCTATCGGGGCGATTCTGAGTGCTGGTGAACGACTCAACGTGCCAGAACCTGCTGCCGAGTTCTTTTCGGCACGAGCCAAGGCCCTCCTTGATATTGAGATGGATAGCCCTACCGTGGCCACGGTTCAGGCTCTTGTCGTTATGAGTGCGCTTGAGGCTTCATTCACACGGGATGCTCGTGGTTGGCTTTACAGTGGTAAATTCTCCAATAGATCTCTTCCATCTGTGGCCTTTTGACTGACCATGTTTATTAGGAATGGCAGCAAGACTCAGTGCGGACCTCGGACTTCACCTGGATGTTAACAAAAATAGTCATAGCAATAGCACATTTCTGACCGAGCAAGATCTGAGTATCAGACGAACCACCTTCTGGGGTGTCTTTGTTCACGAAAGGTACGCTTAGGATTGCCCCTTCGCGAGATTATTCGTACTGACCCAGATTAGTATGTGGAGTCTCTACGTTGGCCGGCCCTGGAGCTTTGGCATTCAAAACATAACTACTTCGCGTCCAATGAGCCACCTCGATGGGCTGAAGAACAAGAGATGGAGGCCATATCCCAAAGCTACCGGGCAGTCGATGATTCCTGAGGATGGCATCTTCTTCCCTATTGAAGCTTGTACCGATGCGAACATTACGCTTTGCGAGTTCATGCGACAGATCAACTCGAACCTGTACATTTTGTCTTTCCATGTCATGATCTCCGTGCCTATTAATCACTAACTGGGCTCTGCGAAGGTACTCGGGACGTGTGATGAGTATCGACCGTCTTGTGAAGTTTCTTAAACTCACAAAGGAGGAGCTTCAGCTATGGCATGAAAGAATTGCACCTTCTTTGCGAGTCGACCCGGCACAAGCAGATATGCTATATGTTCCGGCGGTCTTACAACTCCAGTAAGTTCTTGTCCAGATGAATGGCCAGCAGTTCTGACGGTGATACCATAGTATGCAGTTCTACGCTGTCCTGATCTCCCTTTATCGGCCTTACCTATCCAGTCAGCTGGTTTGCTATAATGAAATCTTCAGCTCAGCAGAGGATCAAGCCCAAATTCTCGAGGCCGAAAGTGGTTGCATCTCAGCAGCACACGGAATAACCGAGCTCTTGCGTTGCTATCAGAGACAACACTCTCTTCGACGGTCAAATATACAAATTGTGCACATCATTTTTACAGCATCTCTGGTTTTTATATACGACGTCTGTTCGCGGAGCTACGCTAGGTCGCGGACTTCACTCGGCGATTTGCAGTTTTGCTGCCACGCTTTGGGCGAGATTGGCCAATCTTATGGTAATGCAACGAGAGCACTAGAGGTTATTATCCTGGTCAAAAGTGAATGGCAGCGGCTAGCTGCAGTGCGCTCCAACTGCAGCCTGACCAAAAAACGACCCAGCTTCAGTGGCAGCCGATACGATCCAAATGAAAGCGACAATAGGCAGAAGCGGCGGACTTTTCCTTCGCTATCCGCTATGGATTTGCCTGAGACTCCAGGTTTCGTCTTGGATTCTTCATTGAGACACTTTCAAATGCTCGGCGATAATGTGATTGAAAGTACCCTCAATGCGGCAAGCCTGGGAGTGGGAGAGGACGTGTTCAACTCGTCGCTGCTGCTCGACAGCACAGGTTTCAGAGTTGACGACTTGATCGCTCCAATGAACAATGCACATGATCATCATGCTACACCTATACCCTGTGAACCAGCAGAAACCACGGATAGTGGTGCAGGCCTTACTGAAGAGATGGCTGAAGGTGACGAGATACCGACATCGAGAGACACGGCGCAGAAGGCAAAGGTCACAGAAGAAGCGGGGCCATAGCCGGTCACAGTTTGCTCAAGAAACTTGGAAGCCTCCGATTCCGGAGTCTGGAAACAAGCAGCTCAGCACGTTCACAAACTCAACGATTGTCGTCTCCCTGAGCACTTGTAACTAGCGGGGTAGTGAACCTCCACCAGATAAAGCTTGGCAACTGATCAATTGAGCCATGCCTCAGCTAAACAAGGCACGTGAATGACATGAATCATGGCACTTACGACCTCACACTGAAAGTGAAGTGGCCATCCGAATTCCATCAGTCAATTACGGAACAGCACCGGGAGGCTTGTGACGGTGCCACATCCAAGGGAACGCTTGACGGCATGCTGGTCTGTAGTGTTCATGGTATGGTGGTAGCCAAAGTCTCGCCAATATAATTGTCCATTTTGATCTCGTTGGTGAGCTGGACGATACAGGAGTGACATTGTCGTGAAAAAGTTTGTTCTGTTGATTTACCAAACCTTTTGCCGATCGCCCCGATTTGCTCCAACACACAATCCATCCATTTTCAAGTGGTGACACCGCGAACCCGGTTAATATACAAGGGAAGAGGGTACAGATGAGTGATGAATTGAGCGTGCGTCCTTGTCAAATATATGACCAGTTTACTGCTCGTCAGGTGATTCATGACCAAGTTCGTTACGTTATCATTTCCGTAGCATACTAATTCCGTTGCCACGGAAAACTCTTCCGTTTCGCGTGACCCTTGGCATACGTCCAATTTTGTCACAGACCACGCGATCCTAATTCAAAAGAACCTTTCTTTATTGCCGCGAAGATCGACAAACATTAATTTCATCTCTCAAAGCCTCCCCGGTTGCGTGTGCTCTTAACACAAGCTCTCCACAAGTTTGCTGAGATGTCGAAGCTTGCGGAGCTCAAAACACGGACGCGAGGTCATTACAGTTTTCTCTTGGAATACAGATTAAGATGGTAAGTAGCTTTTAGCCACCGGATGCAACCCAGTGGCCGACACTGAGTGTTGTGATAAATCTGATTACATGAGGATATCCTGCGAGGCACGGGCGTGGACTGACAGTGGAAACAGGAACGACAATGACATGTATGGACACGTGAATAACTCAGTTTATAACTTCATGTTTGTTCCTTTGACCTGGAATACAATTAACAGGAGTAGCAATCTCACAATGTCTTAGGATCGATTCGGTTGTCAACGGATATCTTATCGAATGCGGTGCTATTGATCCATCTTTACCATCGCAACAACGCGGGATCGTTGTGCACTCTCACACCGATTATTTCAAACCTATGTCTTACCCTTCCGTTTCAGAGCTGGGACTCTGTGTCAACTACATTGGTAAATCAAGTGTGAGGTATGAGGTTGGCGTGTTCGTGGTGGGTGAGCCCGAGGTGAGAGCAGTGGGGGAGATGGTACATGTCTTTGTGGATGGCAAGACTGGGAGGCAGCTAGAGGGTGGGATGGATAAGACTCTCAGAGATGCTCTAAGCAGAATCAAGAAAGAAAGTAGCCATCATAAACTGTGATTTCGTGGAATAGGTGGAACCAAACCCACGGAAATTTAACTTCAATTACTGGGCACATTCCTTGTCGAGACTCTAACGCTTGGTCATGATCGCGGGATTGCAATTCCGAAGCTTAGTTTACCAAGGTGCGTGCTTGAAGAGCATCAACCCTGCCTCGGTCAAAGGCAAGAAAGTGAAGTCGATGGACAGCCAGAAAATACAACATGGACTCGGCCAATACGTCCCAGAGACGGAAGAAGGCGGGATCTCGAAAGAGAGCTCCCAAGGCTTGCCTCAGATGCCGTCAAAGAAAAGTCCGATGTGACGTCACACGGACTTCACAGCCCTGCACAAATTGCCGACTCGACGACCTTCCTTGCGTATTGCCCCGAAAGGCATACGAGTAGTAAGACTGCCTGAAAGAGTAATGATGCATTTTATTAACAATTCGGTAGCTTCGCGAGTCCTAGAGAGCTGTCAACAGCTTCTGTGTCTGCAAAAAATGGACACGAACTGCACCAGGACATTTCACGCCAGACTCCGGGATGCATACCTGACTTGCCACAACCGCACTTTAGCCAGGAAACCACCACCTGGAATGTGCTAAACTTCGCGCCCGAGGCTGATTTAGATTTCCAAAGCATGTCCTGGGGTGACGGACTTGATGGTGACTTACACCTTGCCCATGAGGTTGGCCAAAACTCCGACGCCCTCGCACCCACGCAAAGCAATGAATGTGAAGACCAAGATCTCAATACACCCCTAAAATCGGCTTCAACAACATCGTCCTCAGAAGGTGGGACATCCTTCTCTTCATTTCCTTTCTTGGCCCAGCTGGACCTAGAAGCAATGAATATGAAGGAGAGTGACGTCGATGCTCTCGAGTTACAAGGATGTTTACGAGTTCCGGTAAAGCCAATCCTTGACGAACTCCTGGAGCACTACTTCTTGCGCATTCACCCAATGCTTCCACTCCTGAATGAGGGCGACTTTTGGGATAAGTACGATCGAGGACCTACTGAAGGTAATTCAAATGAAGAACCCGGGTTCTCCTTGCTTCTACTTCAAGCAATGTTATTCGCCTCCTGTACTGTATGTATGATTTATTTAGTTGCACTTGGCATTGGCTGACGTGAGTAAAGTTCCTGTCCCAAAAAAGTATTAATTTGCTGGATTTCCCGAGCGTCCGAGAATTAAAAAGCTCATTCTACAAGAAGGCAACGGTGAGTGTATCCCAAATCCTTCTGCGGCGAACGGGCTACGATTAGAAAGATCTGTCCAGCGATAACACATAAATAAATGGCGACTGACAATATATGTGGCTAGCTTTTGTATGACCTTGCAGCAGAATCGGATCACCTGTCCATAGCTCAAGCTGCTTTGCTGTTGACATATTGGTGTCCATCATCAAGTCGTGGTCCGAAGAAACCAAACAGTACATGGCTCAGCGTTGCCATTCAACACGCCAGGGCCATCGAAGCTGATCAATACGCGACAATGACTCAGTATTTGGCGGACTTGTCGCCTAGAGAGAAGCAGAGACAGAATGAGTTGAAACGCATTTGGTGGTGCTGTATCATTCGTGATCGCATCATGCCTCTTTGTGTGCGGAGGAATACACAAATTACGCAGAATCATTTTGATTTCGGGTCCAACCCACCTCTTGGTTATGATGATCTTTCACAGGAAGTTGAGCGGTCCAGGGTCTATGATGCCTACACAAAACGCTCCCTTATGGGAATTCTGGCTCGAATGACTGAGCTGTGTGTCTACCTCACAGAAATATTGGATTTGGTGTACCCCACCAGGAATCTATCCCTTTCTGACGAGAGTTTGTCACTGCACAGTATGGCACAAATTCAACACCACAAAGCTAATCTCCGCGAATGGTTCCTCACAACCATCAAACTCTCGCCAATCTTTACAAACACATACTCGCCCTCTCTTCCCAAACCAACCTCCCACAATGATGCCCTCGTGCTACATACAAATCTTGTTTGGATGTATTATCAGTAAGAAACCCTTTACTTGCAACCTAGGCACATCATTACTTAACATCCGTTCCAGTTCAGCTAGAATAGCACTATGCAACTATGAACTTCAGTTTGCCATTCTACTCAACACCACAAACCTTCATATTCCTTCGCAATGCCATATTTCCATTGAAGAGACCCGCGACGACCTACTAGACGCCACAAAGAGTATCACCAGTTGTCTCAAACAACTGCTCATCCGCCGCCTGGCTTGCTGGCTACCTAGCAGTGCAGTTGGATGCACAGCACTGCCGCTGGCATTGTACATGCTTGATATCAAATTGACTTCAGCGGTTTCGACATCTACAGGACCCGTGCTTACACGTCATCGAATATCTGAGTCCCAGAAGAGACTAAACCTTCTCATTCAAGCCATGAAGGAGTACCATCCCAAATACGAAGGCGCAGACTGGATTTCGAAGACCATCAGATATTTTATGGAATGCACGTATCTTGATGACCCGCCATCCTCGTTTCTGAACCCTGTTTATTCAAGCCAACGCCAACTGGAAGAAGGCTATGAGGCTGGTTGGATTGATGTTCTTACCAACAATCCAACTTCGTACCTTAGGTTAGCGTTAACCATCGATCTTAGCCTGAGCCAGGATCGTCTTCCAGAGGAGAAAGATTTCCCACTGGAGATTAGAGGGGTACTCAACAGGCTTGGATGCTTTATGCCTATCTTGTTTGGACAAGAAAGCGGACCGGCCCATGTGGTGGAAGAGGAGCAACTGTGTACGCCAGTTCAAAATATTGCTGGATGGATTGAGAATGACAGATCATTATATTTTGCGCTGGAGATGGGTCTGGGGCCCACGGGGTCTTACGGGCCTTAGAAGCTCTTGGTGCCAGTAGCTTTTAGGAACAATCATGATTTGGGTTAAGCAGCAAGATCCCATGTTCATCATTTGCAAGATTCAGCGGGCAACCACATTCTTTCCACTAGCTTATTGACTTCATAAGCGTACAGGGTGCTGCGAAATCCCGATTTTAAATATTAAATGCCTAATGCTGTTATAAGGCATAATTACTGGGAACAGTATTTTCTATACCATCTTAGCTCATCGTTCGAGTTGGATTGGGCGGCAAGCATTTCAGCAAGTCAAGATGAGTGGAATCACAGACAGACTTGCACTACCCTGATAGATATTGGTTTGCCTATGGCCCATGAGTAAAAATATTGAGGTTTGAAAGCCTGTCAGCATGACAGAGAACGTCAAATTGCATGGGCACACTCGGATTGACTGGCGTATCGAATTATCGCAGCTCCACAATACGCGAATATCATTCTTAGCAGAAATCATGACAGATTCAAGGTGAGTAGGCAGTGGAGCCATTGCAGAACAGGCCAGGACGGGCATCACTAGCACTGTTGTCTCGGAATTCAAATCCGAGGTGACCGAGGTCGGCAAACATTTAATGCCTCGGCCATTTTATTAGTATGAAATGACATCGCTACTAGACAGGCCTCAAGCTATTATTCTTCATGAGTAACGCTGTTTCGTACGACGTCAATCTCGTCGCCGCTCAGAGATTGATATCAGTCAATTACCGACTTCTGACACTATAGACCAAGGAAACCTCCAGGTCTTCACATTATCCACCCTCCTTTAAAATGTCGACCGAATTCATCACACCAGTAACCCCGCCGGTCTTGGACATTCCCGAGGCCGGCACGACATGTTCACTCTCTGTTATTGATACGACGTGTAATCTCACGGTTCCGGCTGATACACTTGTTGAACCAGTCATACGTGGGCACGAGCTCATGAACTTCCCGACTTTTTCCTTCTTGATTACACACTCGATCCTCGGCAAGCAGGTACTCTTTGACCTAGGATGTCGAAAGGACTTTTGGAATTTACCACCACCGATCTCCGAGGTCGTTGACGCAAAGGTCCCAGGAATCAGAGTCGATAAAAGTCTAGTCGATGTATTGACAGACGGCGGAATTGATGTCACAAACCTTGAAGCTGCAATCATAAGCCACCACCACTATGATCACATTGGAGATCCAAGCACCTTCCCGCAAACTATGGCACTTTTAGTTGGCCCTGGTTTCTCAGATCAGTTTCTGCCTGGCTACCCGACTACAAAAACATCTCCCGTCTTCGAAAACTCTTTCCAGGGTCGACAAATTCATGAGATCACGTTTTCGGACGACCTGATCGTAGCTGGCTTTCGAGCACATGACTATTTCGCCGACGGTAGTCTATATATATTAGACTCGCCTGGACATGCAATCGGTCATCTTTCGGCTCTTGTCAGGACAACGACCGACACATTTGTCTTCCTTGGCGGAGACATCTGCCATTTTGGCGGCACTATCAGGCCGACCAAGTATACTCCCATGCCACCGTCACTGAGCTCAAGGGACGTGGGGCGGCAAAGTCATGATGGAGCATCATTCGTCTGCGGTGTCTTCGCCGATTGCCACCCCGATCCCGAAAACGCGCGCACAACTCCTTACTACAAACCTTGCACACGTGCCGACTCATGGTACGTAGATCCAACACAGGCAATCAAGAGTATCGAAAGGTTAGTGTCCATTGATGCAAATGATCGAGTCCTTGTGTTGATTGCGCACGATCCCGCCATAACCAATACACTACCAATTTTCCCGAGGGGGGAACTGAATCACTGGCACACAGCTGGTTGGAAGCAGAAGCTCCGTTGGAAATTCTTGAATGAGCTCCCTATAGGCGGAAAACCAGCAAAGCATCTTGTTGATGGTACGTACATGGATGGCAAGCGTGTCAAAGACTTGAATGGGGTGAAAGCAGAGTAGATTCCTAAGAGCTAGGCTATCAAAGGAGTTCCTCACATCCATTCAAGGAGTTTGTGGATAGTGCGGGTAACGATTTTTGCAAATTATCAATGAACTTAATCGCATTATTGGCCTTCTACTTCTCCGCGTCAAAGATGACCTTTTGAGCCTTCATAGAGTCAAAGATCTCGTATCCTTCTACAGATTGGCTGAGTGGCATAACCATGTCCGTCATGAAGCTGTAACGCGAGTTAGTCAGTGACAGGATTAATCAGGACCTGATGGGGTAACTCACTGCAAGAGATGTTGTTTCTTTTCGAGCAATTGAAGAGACTGCTCGAAGATACCTAAGACGTGTGTTTGGTTAGCGAAAAAAATATCCCTTGCTGATCTGTCGGCGGTTGATAACACTTACTCCTTACTGGGCACCTGCCCATCATTATGGTGAGGTTTTTCCCATAAGCTTGATTTCCTGTCCATGGAATCTCCCCGTTGTGAACTCCGACGCTTGAAATGGTTCCCCACGGCCGAAGCAACTGAAATCCCATTTCCAACGCCGCACTATTGCCCACAACCTCGATAACGACGTCAGCTCCACGGCCGTCGGTTAGTTCATTAACACGCTTCTCAAGCCCATCTCGTTCAGTTTGGTAGTTCCAGGGCTCGGCACCGAGGTCTTTAGCAGTCTGTAGCCGAGCCTCGACTCCATCAACAGCCAGCAAGGCTTTCGGTTTATGCTCCAAAGCAGCAACCAACGCACAGAGACCGACCGGACCACAGCCTATCAGTACCACTGTGCTTTCAGTAGCAAAGTCGAGCTTGCCGAGGGCATTTTCAGCTGCGAAGTACCCAGTCGGGAAGATATCTGCCATGAGGCACAGCTTCAGCTGCTCAATGCCACTCGGAGCTTTCACCACGGTTGTTTCTGCAAGGGGTACCCTGACATACTCTGCCTGTCCACCATCCAGCGCAGCGGTGCCGAACAGAAGAGATTTCTCGCATCGAGATGAAAACCCGCGCGAACAGTAGAAACATTTACCGCAGCTCACGGTAAATGGACATACAATGTCATCCCCAGGCTTGAGATCTCGTATCTCAGAGCCTATTTGTTCTATAACGCCCGTAAATTCGTGCCCCATGATGAAACCAGTCGGAGAGGGCTGATGACCACGAAAGACATGGAGCTCGCTAGTAGTTGAGGTTAGTGAAACGGATATGGTCGAATGAGGTCGTATAGTGTAATGATTCAAACTCTGGTGGTACTTACCTGCCACACAGCGCGGTATATCGCACCTTGACAATAATATCTTTCGGGTCTTGAATAACCGGAACGGGCCTCATCTCAAGCTTTACGTCTCTCACACCCTTGAGGACAACAGCCCGCATCGTGTCCGGAGTCATGGCGGCGATGGATGTTTTGGTATTCTTGGCTAAGCTATTGCTCAAGGCTGGCGAATGTGATGATGCTGACTGTTGTTTGGATGAATGTTTCCCCTCAATTAAGTATACTTGACACCCACAACGTCAGCAATGACGAAGTGGGGTGTTCCTCATTAGTCATACGCGGAGCATGCAACCTCGTTTAACTCCTCCAATTGAATCCACTATGGTCTAGTCCTAGCATTCCCCTAGGTTGGCCAATACGGGGTTGAATAGACCATGCATTCAAGCTGTGCCTCGGTCCGGAATTGACAAAGCAATGAATCCCCGCAGTATCCACTTGCCGGGTTCCTTTATCCCCACAAGCGCGAATGTAATCCGAATGCTTCCTTGAGGGTAGCTTTGCTTAGGTGGGGTGGTTCCCTTAACTAAATCTGGCAGCGTCGCTCAGAGACTGCCCAATTGAGCTTCCAGGCTCTTCAAGTGTTCGAACTTCCAAAGGAGGTTCCAAGACAATTGTGCTAACAGGGCAACTGTTGAACAATCTTGCAGCCATGTAGCAATTCAATACATGCACTATTCCTGCCCAAAAAGATAATGTAGACAAATCACCAACGGGACCTTACAATTCCGAGACTCTCACAAAACCTCCGTGGCTAATCCCGTGTGCCCACCTCGGAGTAGCCACGATACCCTTGCCGAGGTTGAGACGAGAGACAAATACTCATCACCAAAAGCCTAAATCCTGCATCAATAAGTCGCCTACACATCATCTCTCTAGACTCTGAATCCGAACCATTCAATCTGATATTGCACAGGCAGTAACAGCGACACGCCTTCACTGAAGCAAAGACAAAACCCATCCTTATCCCAAGCCGGTCATCATCGTCATCATGATATTCCAGTCTCAGAGTCCATCCATCGATCGTAAGTGATTCCACTGCAGCCAATATAACACATGCTGACCCGGTTTCGAAGTACCCCCTCACGTATCATTATGGTCCTGGCTCTTTGACAAGCTCCCACAGCACAAGGTCCAAGGCTTCACAGATGTAGACACAAAGCAACATGTGAGCTTTCAGGATTTGAGGCGATACACCACTTACCTCTCAACGGCCTTGGTCACATCATACGGGCTATGCCCAGGCGATGTAGCCATCATCTACGGCAGCAACTCGGTTTGGTACCCAGTCGCCATGCTCTCCATTGTTCGCGCGGGTGCCGTTGCAAGCGGTGTGTCACCGGACTACACGGTTGAAGAACTTTGCTTCAGTCTACGATTGAGCAAAGCAAAGTTTGTCCTGACAATGGCGGCGGTCGCAGAGAAGGCGTATACCGCTGCGGCTACCTGCGGAATCCCCAAGAATAATGTGATCCTCGTCGACGCCGAAAAGCCTGACACGACAAACATTCCAGAGTTGTTGCGACTGGGAGAATCCAAGGGAGGATCGACACAAGCACCACCGTACCAAATTCCTCAGGGCCGATCGAACGCCGATGTATGTGCATACCTCTGCTTCAGCAGTGGCACTACCGGTCTTCCAAAGGCCGTCATGATATCTCACGCCAACGTCATTGCCCAATGCCTCCAAATTCAGCAAATCACGCCACTGGACCACGACAAGGTTCTTGCCGCGTTGCCCTTCTATCATATCACCGGCATCGTGCATCAGCTTCACCTTCCGATCCTGCTCAACGCTCACGTATATGTGTTACGGAACTTCACCCTCGATAAGATGCTCAAGACCGTCGCAGATCATCGAGTAAGAGAACTCTTGATAGTACCGCCGATTCTGATTCGCATGGTACAAGATATTAAGACCGTGGCAAAATACGACCTTTCACACGTCAAGCGCTTTTCTTCGGGAGCTGCACCGCTGTCTCGAGAGATCTTGACTTTGCTGGAAAAGAAGTTTCCAGGGACTGGTTTCAAACAAGGCTATGGAATGACCGAGTCGTGCTCTGCTATAACTTCTCATCCGCCTTCGATGTATGCCTACAAGTATGCCGACAAGGTTGGAATGATTGTCGGGTCAACCGAGGTGAAGGTTGTCCACCCGGAGACAGGAGAGAACTGTGGAGTCGGGGAGCAAGGTGAAATCTGGGCACGCGGTCCGCAGGTCGCAATGGGTTACCTGGAAAACCCAAAGGCAACCTCCGAGACGTTTGACAAGGACGGGTTCCTGCATACTGGAGATATTGGGAAATTCGATGGCGAGGGTATGCTATCCATCACCGACAGGATGAAGGAAATGATCAAGGTGAAGGGAATCGGCGTTGCACCCGCAGAGCTGGAGAATCTTCTCCTCGGGCACCCGTCTGTCAGTGATGCCGCAGTTTGCGGAATTCCTGATGATCGCGCTGGAGAAAGACCAAAGGCGTATGTGGTTCTGAAAGCCTCACAGAGCTTGACCCCCGAAGAAGCGGGCTTGGCTTTAATAAACTTCACCAAGTCAAAGAAAGCAAGACACAAGTGGATTATCGAAGTCGAGATTGTCCACGATATACCTAAAAGTGCGTCTGGAAAGATTCTTCGACGGAAACTCCGCGCATCATCTGCAACTGGCGGGATCATTGTGCGGGGGACTTCCTTTTCACCGAAGCTCTAGGTGCCAGAGATATCTCACGTTTTTAGAGTTGAAAAATACTTTGTATAGGTACTGCCATAGCATGGTTATATTATTGTACTAGTACTCGTGAATAAAGAGAGCAAATAAGGGATGTTTCTCCTAGACAGAGGATCGTCAAACACTTTCCCTATTTGGCAAGAGGTGGAAGTGAGATGGTGAGGCCAGTCATTACATTGAGTCAAGTAACGAACATGGGCTTCACGCCGTGAGATATGGGACGGACATGTTCAGTGACAACGAAAATGACTGAGTAGGTCTACCTATATTATGGAGTAACATATCTTTGTTCCAGAAATCGTGTTTGTTCCTCCATTTCTAATTCCTAGGAGTCTATCCGTAGAACGGGGACAAGTGTGGTGGTCTAGGGTAAAGTCAAGGCCCTTTGACTCAGTAAGCTGCACTCCAGTTACAGACTGCGCACAATGTCTTAGAAACATGGAACTATCTTCGGAGAGATGAGTCTTGATCTGAAATGGACACGTCTGTAATTATGGTGACATCCTTGGCGTTCATTGACAAGTAAAATGTACTAAGAGTGCGTAGCTGACATGAGTCAGTGCCCACCATTTGGATCATTGGGAATCTCAGATCAGGTTACTTAGTCATGTAGTGCCTGGCTTGAGCCCACATTTCAAGGCTTGACAGGCCCACAAACATGACTCGGGACTAACCGGGGTAGCATCTTGTGGCGGAACTCCATGATTGGTCACTGGCATGTGAAGCTGGTGGTCATGCACAGTCTGCTGCATTCTCTTGTTCTATCAGTGGCATTGTGCAAAAAGCCGCTCGCTCCCTGCAAAGAATGGTCGCCTATCTAAACGATGACGAACAGCTTTACCCGGTGTGCCAACAACTTCACAAGCGACTTTTCATACACTACAGTATACTACCATGGAGCTCGAACCTCATCTTACCCAGCTTTTTATAAACAACAAGGTGCGACAATGCAAGCATTTTTGCGGAACAGAGAGCTCTATAACTAACTTTGGTAGTTTGTTGACTGCCGTGGCAGCAAGAAGTATGTCGTACAATGCTACCGATGAACGCATTAGTCATCTAATCGTTTGGGTATAGGTTGTCGGTCTTTAACCCAGCAAATGGCAACCTCGTTAGCGACCAAATCCCTGTTGCCGGAGATGAAGACATCGATGAAGCTGTCAATTTTGCAAATGAGGCCTTTCAAGCCGACTCGCCCTGGCGCAAAATGACCAATGTCACGAGGCAGAAGATTCTCCTCCGGTTCGCGGACTTGCTTGAGGCCAACGAAGAACGTCTTGGCTACCTGACGCGGCTAACCTTGGGCTCGCCATTCCTCCCCTTTGGGAAGTCAGAGATAGAAACCGCGATTGGCTGTTTCAGGTGTAAGTGCTATGTCAACCGACTTTTTTGTGTCTCCAGACACTAATTTGGCTCAGACTACGCCGGTTGGGTCGACAAATACGCGGGTCAGACCTTCCCCGCAGATGACGGCTACTATAAGATAGTTAGAAACGAACCAATAGGTGTAGTTGCTGGGTAATGATGCTTGTTTTTGTTTTATCCTCACGGCTGTTGCAGCACGCTAACTGAAGTCGCAGTATCGTCCCATGGAATGGTCCCCTGGCGTCTGTCGGCCTCAAGGCAGCCCCCGCACTGGCCACTGGAAACGTGTTTATTCTGAAACCGAGCGAAAAGACACCGTTGATGGCGGCGGAACTTGGCAAACTGGTTCTCGAAGCCGGCTTTCCACCTGGAGTATTCCAGGTTTTGACCGGAGACGGGACAACGGGGGCTGCTCTTGCTGCTCACATGAGGGTTGCCAAGGTCAGCTTCACGGGCAGCATCGAAACAGGAAAGGCTGTGCAAGTTCTTGCGGCAAAGAGTAACCTCAAAAGAGTGACACTGGAGCTTGGAGGAAAAAGCCCCGCCGTGGTGTTCAATGACGCGAATCTGAAAAACGCGGTTGACTGGTACGCAAATTCCTCTATCCCATTTATTGACCCTCATCTCCCATTAGCATAGCGAACCTATCTAACGAGTGATCGAAGGACGACCAATGCTCTGCTCACAAATAGCGGACAAATCTGTTTCGCGGCAACAAGAGTGTACGTTCAGTCGGGCATCTACGATGAATTTGTGGAATCCTATGCGGATACTTTTAAGACTAAGGAGAGTGTGATTGGCGACCCTGAACAACCAGGCACTGAGATCGGTCCTGTCGTGGACAAGGCCCAGTTTGAGCGGATCATGAAGATCATCAGTACCGCGAATAAGGAACAGCAAGGTACACTTCTTTCTGGAGGAAAGGCCATTGATTCCAAGGTACGGCCATCTATTCAGCAAGCACGTTTACTTAGGTCTGAGCTGACAGTGAGAATAGGGGTACTTTATCGAGCCTACAATCTTCACCGATACAAACGACAGTGCCACCATCTACAAGGACGAGATATTCGGACCTGTAGTGGTTATTAACAAGTTCGAAACCGAGGAAGAGATCATCCGCCGGTCCAACGATAGCAAGTACGGGCTCATGGCGGGCGTCTTCACTCAAGATATCAGTCGCGCACTACGATTGAGTTCAGCTTTCGACGCGGGTGTCGTAGGAATCAATTGCATCAGCACCATCAGCTTCTCCTGTCCATTTGGGGGGACTAAGGAGAGTGGGCTTGGGCGAGAGATGGGGGAGCATGCTCTCCGGGCCTATACTGAGCCTAAAACAGTCCTGATTAACCTGAATTATTAAGGCGAGGATGGCGCGCCGATGCCACGCCGAATATAGATAATTTGCTTGAACTCTCCGTGTCTTTGCTTTGCCTTGGTCTTGAACTTTCCTCGTATATCACCTCGGTAAGGAGATGGTCTCTCTGCTGCCCCTTAGCCATGCCATGTATGACGAGTAGAAAAGGTCAAATTAAGAACATCTGATGAGTGTCTTACACCAGATCCCCTTTCAGGACGCCCGTGAATTCGAGACTACGCCCTGTTGCAACCCGGGCTTCCGAGGTTATGCCAATCCAAGTCCTCCTTTGCCACGCTATTAGTGTAGACTAGACTTATCCTGTGTTCCAGTACGGACGCTCATTGGAGTCGCCACCCACCCAGCCAACTCCACTTCCCCGCTGCTTTGAGGGTCCACTTCTCCACAAACTCCCCGGGAACGATTGTAATTCCGCTCGTTATGCTCGCAGCTGAGGGGTAGTTTAGCCTGTCACTTCCATGACTCCGCATAATTCAGATCTGTCTCCCGATTTTCTTCGTCTTCAACATCATGGACAGCTCCGACCACTCCCAAATCTCCCAAATCGCACCTCCGGGATCCTCTAGAAAGCGGTCGAGAACGGTCTCAAATCTGACCGAGGAACAGATCCAACACAAGCGAAACGTTGATCGACGAGCCCAGCGTGCTTTCCGCCAGCGCACAAAAGACTGCATCGTCAATCTGGAGCAGCAGTTCTCGCAGCTTCAGGAGACGGCCAACCAGCGGGAACAGGAGCTCATAGCAGTCCGCCAGCAGAACAAAAGCCTCACGAATTATCTAGAAACCATCCTTGATCTGGTGTCGACCGCGCTGAGTCACTCACGCGATGTCGCTCGCCCTTCTGAGGGCTTCGGTAGGACATACAGACCTGAGTCGCTGACCATAACGTGTTTCATATTGCTAACATCTTTCGACAGAGAGTGATGGCGGCTTGCAGCAAGAACCCGATCTCCAGAATCGGGTTGAAGAGCAAAACATACCCTCTCCGCCTTCGTCTGGACTGGATCAGCATCAACTCGACCGGCCCACGACAGATCACTCCCTGACCCAGCCTTCTCCGACGCCAACAGATCACCAAGTGCTCTCGGATGTTGATCGTACGCCCGATGAGCATGTGGTGCCCGAGCAACACACCTCGTACAGTGTTCCGCACGGAGCGTCGACGAACATGAGCAACGACAGCCCATTGACAAGCTGCCACAACTCTCACCAAACAACTTCCCAAGCCACCAACTACTCAATTACTGAATCACCAGTCAATCAGAGCACTGGTGGCATACCTCAAACCAACCCCTTTGGCACGGTCCCAACTCCATCTAGTGCCATGTTGATCGACACGCGCCATTACGCCACTCGAACTTCGGCCTTTACGGTGCTTCCCTCCCACTCACCCTCTACGTGTCCCCTGGATCAGATTTTGCTCGACTTCCTCATCTCCCGTAGAGAAATGCTCGCTGGGGGTGCGGGGTATGACACAGTCGTCGGGGCGCAGAAACCAACAGTCAAAGCTCTTATCGACAACACATTGGTTGATTCAGTTCATCCACTTAGCGGAATGATGTCAGAAGTTCTGTCTACTTTTCCATACGTCCACCAGACGGAGAAATTTGCCTTCTTCTTTCTAATGTGTCACACCATGAGGGTATGTTGACTCTTTCTTTCGTCCCCACAGGAAGCAAACGCTTGATGCATCAAGTCCATCTGTGGTGTTGTTCGTGGCTAATTGAGACAGTGGCAAATATGTCCCACTAAAGAAAATTACCTTACCATGCCAAAGTGGTTACGGCCTACAGTAACACAGGTTACGGTTCCTCACGCCATGTGGATTGATAACATCCCCTGGTAAGAAGATGGTACAACAGTAAAAGGGGCTCGTTACTAACAATCAACCAGGCCCGGGGTCCGGGACATACTGATTGAAAATGCCGAGGACTACCCCTTTGAACTCTTCTCTGAGTATTACTCTCAAAACGTCACAGTGAACTGGAGTTTTGATAGTCTTGATGCCGTCTCTGATGTTGGTAACGACCGAATTCTGCATTCCATTTTCGAGAAACACGTCCGAAACCTCAAGAACTGGACTGTTTCTTCTGAGTTCCAAGCTCGCTTTCCTTCAATGCTACCGGCAATAGACTGTCTCGAGTGAACGATAACTCAGTTAGGGTGGGGAAAAGAGTGCGAATAATTATAGGGGGCAGTGAAATTAAGTTGTTCGCTGAGTGTGGGTAGGCAAACAAAATAGTGCGTATGTCGCGGCTGTGGGACATACGAACAGAAAAGCCTCCCGAAAAGTGTCACCCTGTGAGCTTCGGACAGGTGAAGCTTTTCCGCAGAACCTTCAAGCGTAGCTAAACGTGCCTGTCTCTTTCTGTGGGCTTGATCATGATGCTACGGGTCTACTCGTCTTATGTTCCATCACAGCTTTACCCGTTCCCCTCTATTGGGCTGAAGCTGTATTTGTTTTATATTCACTTCTGAAGAACCAGTGTGAACCGAGCTTGTTGCACCAGTGTTCTGATCGCAAACAGGCCCTATGCCGTTCACGATGGTGAGGTTTACATCCAAGTCATATATACTCAAAGCCGCATAGCTCTGAGATACCCAAAAGCAATAATGGCCGTCACTGCACGTCATATGCGCTGGTGGTATAGAATGCAATGGGTGAAGTGAATTGAAGTAGTGGGATTTCACAGTGTTCCATCAAGATAGGCCACAAAGTGATACCCTCAAATAAACTCAGGACAAGCACCTGTCAACAGCCCGTTTCTTGACTTGTCCTCGTCTTCCCGGTATGCTATGACAGATTTATGCTGTCAGACTTTTGAAACTTAAGAGGAAGCAGCCTCGACATGTTTGCTTGACATCCTGTTATCTTCTGTGGCAGTTTCCTTCGCTTCCGTGTTTGTAGCGGAAAGCCCAGACTCCTGATCGAATTGCGCCTCAGCCTGTACAAAAATGTAGTCAATCTCCTCCAGGGTCTTACCACTGGTCTACAAGTTTCCCTTAGTAACACATCCTTCCATAAGCACGTTGTAGTCAGGGAGAGCTTACCTCTGGAAGGAAGAAGTAAATGAAGGGAATGTTTAAGATTATCATAATGCAGAACAGAAGGTAAAACTTCCAGCCCGCCGTGTTGATTGCGTAAGGTGTGATTAGGGCTATGACCTTTGCGAGGAAAAGAGGTTGTCAGCGTAGAGTAATGGCAAGGTGAAGTGATGGAACTAACAAATGTCCATAACCATTCAGAAAAGGTAGCAACAGCAGACCCGACGTGTCGCAGCTGAAGGGGGGTGATTTCTGCCGCGTAAAGCCAAAGAATGCTGTTCCATGACATGCCAAAGGATATCTCATAGACGAACAGCATTGCCAATGCCATCTTGGCTGTCGCTGGCGTATCCACAGCAATTCCTACCGTGAACATAGCCATGGAAACCAGGAGTGAGAGAGATCCAAGCAAGAGCATAGGTCTTCGGCCAACCTTGTCCAATAACCACATTGGAGGGAACGTACCCAGCCAAAAGGCGATCTGGATGCAACCTGCGACCAAGCTGCTTGTTTCTCTGGACAGCCCCACGTTGATTTCGAGCACAATAGTGACGTAAAATGCAATGACGTTGATGCCGGTAAACTGTTGCCAAAACTGGATGAGAAAGCACAGTACCAGGCGTCTGGTGTTTTTGACGGGAGTTTTGTCGTTCAGCAAGTCCTTGAGAGAAAACTTGCTGGATCCCTCCTCTAGTCTCAGTGCTGTCTCCATATCATGCTCAACCTGGGAAATGCGGGGGTCGTCTTCGCTGCAATCTTGCAATCTTGCCAACACGTTGATGGCCTCCTTTTTGTAACCATGAGAGTAAAGCCACCTGAGGTCACTTTTAGCACGGCAACTTCGGTAAATAGTGAAATGCCTTACCTTGGTGTTTCTGGCAAGAATGGAAGCGTGGCGAGCGTCACCAGCGCGAAAACATTTTGGAAGGCAATGGGAAACCTCCAAACAACCTGGAAATGCATAAGCACAAGTTATGTGTCCCCGAGCCTTTGAGTATTACCTCTCCTGTTAGATGTTTGATCGTGCCGTAGTCCAGCCAATAAGCTACGACGGTGCCAAATTGCGGGATGTTAAGAGCTGTTCTTGCCGTGCAGCATAAATGGACTTACTATGACGATGGAGAGCTGTTTAGCGACAGATCTACCTCGATTCTTCGCATTGGAGCACTCAGACACGTAGACTGGGACGGTAGACGTGATCATACCTGCGATTCGTCAGTTACTGCGTACATTGTAGAAGTGACCACTGCGAAGCGGATCTAGGTGCATACCATTTCCAACTCCGGAAATCAATCTCCCAACAATAAGTTGAGCAGATCCATACGTGGCCGCTTGCACAACTCCACCAACGACCATGATTGAACAGCCCCAGATGATGGTATTCTTTCGACCTAGCTTGTCACCGAAGCCAGCGGCCACAAAGCAGCCTGCTAAGCAACCGATATTGTACAATGCCACGATAAGACCGAGGAAGCTCGGGCTAGGATTTCCGATGGCGTCGAGAAAGCTCGGCTGGGTTACCAGGCCACCCAGAACACCCTGCAAGTTCCCATGGTCAACGAAAGTAGCACATCAATCGCAGTATCGGAAACGTACCTGATCGTATCCAAAAAGAAGATAGGAACTGCCAGCACTGAATGTGATGGCAGAATGCAGCCTCCTGCCGCGTAATTTGTCGGCCATGACGGGTTGTTTCGTTGGGTTGTTGGAATGCTTCCAGTCAAGATTGGTAGAGACAGTGTTTGTTGGAAAATGTATAACAGAAGGACGGCTGTATTTGGTTTAAATGAGTTAAATATCTTCAGCGATGCAGTGAAATAAATGCATGCGTTCGGAGAATGATACTACCCCAGTATTTGCCTTGAACCACACCACCAAGCTAGCTGGTTCAAGGTTAAGCCATGCAAGGATCAAACTTGTCTTACTCTAGCGTGACTTGGCTAGCTGGATTCTTTGCCTGACTCATTGCTTCCCCGCCAAATGTCACTATGGCTCTGGACTGAGTAATGAACCCTAGCAATGTATATTACGGTGTGGCTAGGATCGACGATCCTTGACACTTACGCGATGCTACTGTCCCGGGTCTTCATGGCATATGAGAGTGGAGTAATTGAAGCATCATGTGGCATTAATCCATGGAGACTATCCGTTTGTGGTAAATCGGCTGCTTGAATCATGCTGGGTGCTCATGTTTCCCCATTCCCCGCAAACCCCGCCTTCACCTCCACCTTCTCCGGATTCTAGTTCCAGCCAATCTCAGGCCTCGGGAACGTAACACTTCCGACGGACTGAGCCGTTACAAGGGACACAACCATTCTGGGATTTGTTCCTCTTGTCCAGGTTGACAGCTTAGTCTAACCCATTCCTTCATGGACGGTGAAACTATGCTCCAGCTTCGCAAGTTGAAGAATATTTTCCCATGCCCCCTGCCGTTAATTTGCTATGTGTTTGTTACCACTATCCCTTTGAGTGTCGTAA
>JABSTB010000820.1:0-22973 GCA_013756995.1 Neonectria neomacrospora | reverse complement strand
GGTCCCGGACATGCTCGTCACCGCCCGCCTCCGCCCGCTGCTCCCTGACGACGGCATCCTGCCCCCGGCGCTCTTCCCGCGTCTCGCCGAGCCGGGCGTCCTGGACGTCCACGAGCTCCGGCAGCCGCCCCGCGGACCGGCGCTCCTCAGAGTATGGAACCCCCTGTTTGCTCGGGAACTTTTACTGATTGTGTCTTTAGTCGTTCGACTTCCAGGTCGACCGCATCTATCAGGCCGACGCTCCCACAGAGGACATCTACGCTGACGCCGTCAAGCCCCTTGTGCCCTGGGCGTGGAACGGCGGCATCGGCACGCTCTTCGCCTACGGGCAGACGGGCTCGGGCAAGACGTACACCGTCAGTCACATCGAGCGCCTCGTAGCCGAACAAATGCTCGGCGGGAGCTTAGACGGCGAACGCAACGTCTACGTGACCATCATCGAGCTCGCCGGCAACGCCGCCCACGGTATGTCTCCACCACGGTGCCGATGATCCAGCATCTAACAGCTTCATAGACCTCCTCAACTCGCGTCGCTCCGTCTCGGTGCTCGAAGACTCCTTCGGCATCACACAGCTCAACGGCGCGCTGGAACACCACGTCACCACGCCGGCAGCAATGCTCGCCCTCGTCGACACAGCGACGACCTTCCGCCGCACGGAAGCCACGGACAAGAACTCCGAGTCCTCGCGCTCGCACGCCATCTGCCGCATCCGCATCCACAACCCCGCGGCCTCGGCCTCGGACGACGGCGTGCTGTTCCTGGTGGACCTCGCGGGCNNGAGACGCGCGAGATCAACGCCAGCCTGTCGGTGCTCAAGGACTGCATCCGCGGCAAGGCCGAGGCGGACGCGCTGTTGGGCAGCAGCTCGAAGCGCAAGCCGCACGTGCCGTTCCGCCAGAGCGCGCTGACCAAGATCCTCAAGCACGTCTTCGACCCGGCGACGCAGCGCCCGTGCAAGACGGTCGTCGTGGCGTGCGTCAACCCGAGCCTCGGCGATGTCGGGCCTAGCAAGAACACGCTGCGGTACGCCGAGACGCTCCGCGTGCTGCTGCCCAAGACGACGCCCCCGCGGCACGATCCCAAGTCGCCCATGACGTGGACGAACGCGCAGCTGCAAGAATGGATTAAAGACAACGTAAGATACCGCCGGAATCCCCTCATTTGTCCGCGACGCTGACCCGTTTCTGTGTAGTCGGGCAAACCCCCGGTCGACGCCGCCGTCCTGGCCCCCACCGAGTCCGGCCCGCAGCTCCTCCGTCTGCCGGCGCCGGAGTTCGAAGCCCGGTGCCTCAAGACACCCGGCGTCACCCCCGAGCAGGCCAAGTCGTTCCGGTCGAAGCTATGGCAGATGCACGTCGACGCCAAGCGCGCACCCGCCAAGCAGCTCGACACGCCCGACTCCGATCTCCTGCTCCGGCAGTCCAGCCAAGATCCCGACCCCAAGGCGCTCTCGGTGCCGTTCAAGGAACGCATCCGGCCGGGCATGGCGGTTAGCTGGACCCCGCCCGCTGGGTTTCCCATGGCCCTCCCTGGCATGAACCTGGTCGTCGTACTTTCTCCTGCTCCAACCGTGACCAACGGCGTAAGCGATACTCCCGAAAACGCTGTGAGCCAGGGCTACACGGACACTGAATCCAACGGGCCTCGCTACCTATGCGCCATGGTCACTCCCGCCATCATGTCGGAAGCATACGATTTACATTTATGGCGACAGGTTGTGGTCGATGTAGAGCGGATGGACACTGAAGTCCTCTTGGAATATGACGTCGCGACGAGATATTACTACATTACCATTTAGTTAGCATAGGTAGGAGCCCTTGATAAATCATAGATACAGTGCGTCTTGTCGCACAATTCATTCATCATGTGAAAGACTGTATTAATAGCCCGTGAACGTTCTCAATCCGAGTTGTTAACCTGGTCATAAACCATATGGATATACAAATATCCCCCAATCCAAGCAAGACTCCGACACATCTCTCCCTATACCAAGAACACGAGCATAGCTCTATGCCCATACGTGGTGCATCCAACAGGTAAAGATCACTCATAGATGGCATCACGTTCCCTATATGCTGCTAAAATGTACCTTCCGAGGCAATCTCACTTGGCCGGCGCGTCGTTGATGACCAGCAGGCCCGCGTTGATTCCAGCACGAGCAATCTGGTCACCCAAAACACCCACAGTGTGCTGAAACTCTCGCTCAAGACCAAAATCGGTGCTAAGCAGTGCTTCAAAGCAGGCATGGCTTCGTCCAGTGACAATCAAGTCACCAACATTCAGGCGAGACTTGCCCACCCTCTCGCGCGCCTCCGCAACAGCCCTTGCGGGGAGATCTCGGATCGAGTTGACGACAACCTCGGTAAACGTCACATGGCCCTCCAGCTTCGTTGCTGCATTCTTCTTGGCCGTGTTCAGAAGATCAAGATCAGTTGCTGAGGGCTCGCTAACGACGGTCTTGTGCAGACCCTTGCTAGTTGAAGGATCGCTTTCCGGAGAGTGGTGGACTTCCACATCGTCATCGCTGAAGCTAAAGTGGGTGACGATAATGGACACGTTAGGGTTGAGGGCCAGCTGAAGAACAAAGAGAAGAGCCGCTCGGTCATCCTTGCCACCGATGAACGGCACAAAGATGCGTTGGTTCTGCCCTACGGGTGTGCGCATGACGCCCGAGTCGTGCGTGCTGTGTACCGACAGGCCGGTGAAAGCGCTGCGTTGGAGAGTCGGTCGCTTAGACCCACTCGTATCCTCGAGGCCCCGGCTGATATAGATACCCGTTGTGCAGCCTGCCCGCTCAATGACACCCTGGACATAGTCGATGTAGCTTTTGCTGAAGAAACGGTCGGTTGGCGAGCTGGACTCAAATGGAATCAACGAGTTGTCCTCGGCAAGACTACCATGAGAACTCCACGGGATGAGCATCATGTCGGACTTGGCCTCATTCGCGCGCTTGGAGATGGTTTCCGCATAGGCGGACGTGGGGATGACCGAGACCTGGCCGGCTACGGAGACGCCATTGAGTCGGGAGAAAGTCTGGAAAGCTGAAAAAACGGCATCGCGATTAGCGAATTCGTCCAGTTCCGCAGACTGCATGACCGAAGAGGTACGGTCTGTGAGCTCCACTAGGCGAACACCATGGACTTCGAGCGGGCGAGAGAGGAGCTGGTTGTGCTCCACGGACACGACGCTGGGAGGGCCGGTCTCGGGGGCCGAGGTTGGCTCCTCCTCCTTGTCATTTGTTGGGGGGGTCGAGTCCGATGCCTTCTTGGCGTCGCCGAGAAGGGCGACGAGGTTGAAGAGACCGGAGAGAGCGTCAAGGCGGAGGTGCAGGGTGAGACGCCGGGTCTGGGCCTTGTCAAGGGCCTCGTGCATTTTGTTCTCAGAGACCTGGGCCTCGGTGACAATTGGGTTGTCGTCCCAGTCAATCTCACCACGGCGCCACTTGTCAACCTTCACACGGTACCACATAGGGTAGAGCCATCGTGTCAAGGGCGTGGTCGCGACTGTGGTGACCAGTGCCATGACGACGAACATGGTGAAGGTGCGCTGTGAGAGGATGCCAGCCTGCAGGCCAATGTTCTATTGAACTCAGTCAGCGTTCCAGTCAGGTTTGACGGAAATTGGGACTCACCAAGACAATGAGTTCGACGAGACCCTTGCAACTCATGAGAGCGCCAATGGTGAAGCTCTCGCGCCACAAGCAATGGCACAGCCGAGCAGCAACGGTACCACCAACGATTTTGCCGAAAAAGGCGCAGGAGATGACAGCAATGACGTAGCCCCAGGTTCTACCATCATTAAGCAAGCCAAGGTTCGTGTTGAGACCGGACAGCGCAAAATAGAGAGGTAGCAAAAGCACCGTCACGAGATCCTCAATCTTCTCGGTGAGCTTGATGGCGAAACCACCCTCGTGGGGGCAGATCAGTCCTACGAGGAAGGCGCCGAAAATAGCATGGACACCAATGGCGGCTGTTGCGCAATTAGCTTATGGCATGACTCGACCGCACAAAGAAAACTCACAGGTAAACCAGGACGAGATCAGCACTAGAAGTAGCGTCAAACCCGTCATGGTCTGAGAAGGACCGTTTTGGATGCTATTGTTGCGGCGCAAAATCCAAATGAAGGCGGGTCGGACGGCGAAGACGAGGAACAGCACCCAGCCGACGGCCGTCAAAAACACGTAGAGGGCTGTCAGGCCAGAGGCATTGTTGACAAGAGCAACGCTCAGAGCCAACAAAACCCACCCGGTCACGTCGTTTCCAATTCCGGCCGCGAGGACTGTGACACCGACGGCAGTGCTAAGCAGCTGCAGCTCGGAGAGAATACGGCACAAGACGGGGAAGGCGGTAATGGCGAGGGCGGTACCGATGAAGAGGGCATAGGTGCCAAACGACAGGTCGTCCAAGGTGCTCTCGGAGCGGAATTCGTTGTAGAGTCCCCAAGCGACGGCGACGCCGAGGCCGAAGGGGAGAATCATGCTCGCAAGGCCGACACTCAGGGCGACGCGCCAGTTGCTCCGAAACATGCGGGTATCAACCTCGAGGCCAACGAGGAACAGGAAGAGGAGCAAGCCGAGGTTTGCGACGTTGGAGAGGACGGGCATGGACTCGGTGGGAAATATGTTCTCCTGGAAGCCATCAATGCGCATCATGATGGAAGGGCCCAGGACGATGCCTCCGATGACCTCTGCGATGACGCGAGGCTGGCCGAAGTACGAGAGCGGGTAGTGGAGGAGGCGGCAGAAAATGATGATGATGACTGCCTGGACAATAAAGAGAGCGATGGGGTCCTTGGGGTTGTAATGGATGGGATTGAGGCCTTCGAGAATGCCGCCCTGAGGCTTTGCGCCCGTGGCGGCGGCCACAATGGCCGATGTTGTTGCTGAAGCCGACATGGCAGCGACTGAGAGGACGACTGGGGGGGATTGCTACTGCGCGCTGCGCGGTTGCGACAGACTCGACGTCGGCGTCGTTCAGACCCAGCAATATGAGCGAGGGACAGAAGAGGTCGTCTGGAAGATGAGGATGGAAAGTCAAAACAAAGGTCCGAAGTCAGAGGAGACGAAATGGAAGGCTTTCGGTCAGTTTTAACTTTCAACGCAGTAAAGCACCGAGAGGAGCTAAACCGGCGGGAGGGAGGGGAGGGAATGTACTGGGATGCAGGGCCCAATAACGCTCGTCAGCCGGGCTGTTACAATGGGCCCAGGCCTTGATGGGTCATGGATCACAGCTCAAGGGTGTTTATGGGTCTTGGCTCGTGTCCTGGCCGGGCGCTGCCTGGACGAGATAAGAGGCACAACAGTCGGTGGACTGGGCTGCAGTCGGTGGGAGGTTGGCCGGAGCCGGTCACCGCGATCTTGGACCGAGCGTGGCGGCACAGGACAGCCTCATGCCAGTGAAGCAACGGACCCGGATCTGGGGGGACGGAGGGTGTGATGGGTGTGCCGCAAGCACCGCTAACGGGGGCATGGTTCAGAAACGGTTCAGACAGCTTCGTGTAGACGATGTGCGTACTTGGTACGTATTCGTACAGCACGGGCGTGCTGCTACTCGAGGACAAAGTGCAGGGCAGCCCATCCCATCAACGGCAGCATGCGTATGCAGGTGTGCTCATGGTGGCGGCTGAGGCCAACCAACCGAGCGAAACAAAGACTCACCACGGATCGCAGGCGGGCGCCGCGCAGGAATGGGAGTGGATGGTTCTCTGGGGAATTGACAATTGTGGAGGTGTCTGGGCCTTGTTGGACCGGTTCACATTCTGCAAAGTGCGGACCCTGGACGAGAAAGGGACCACGGGATCAGGCCTAGGCGCTTTGGCGCTTTGGGCGCAGGCAGCACATGGCAGCCCATGAAGCCCGATGACGCAGCAGGTCGATCACCCCCATTTGTGGGGGACGGGGAGATGGTATCATAACTTGAGACACGAAACGGCGAGCCGGGCTAGCTCACGGCTCTTTGGATAGAGGCGTGGCCCTTGACTTCCTTGGCTTCGAAACCAACAAGGGCGGTGAGGTCTAACGGCGTCTTTCCCGCCTCCAGCATCGCGGCTCTGGCGCGATCCTGACCCTGGTGGTGCGCGAGGGGGAAAGAGGAGGCGGGTCCGGCGCAAAGAACCTTGGTAGCCAGACGTGAGGGGAAATGGGGTAGGCTCGAGAGGAGCTAGTTCATGGGTTCGGACAGGGAGTTGTCATGGTAGACTAGAGGTTGGCGTCCTTCTTTGTTTGTCTCAAACTCCACCTGGACTGCCACCACCTCTGCAGTCTCCATCTCAAGCTGCCATCCAGAGCTGAGATTTTGAGACCCTGGGACTTTGAACCCTGGGACTCTGGAGCATGTGCTTGTTCGCTCCACAGCAAGGAGCACCCTCTGGCCTCTGCATGGGTGCCAAGTTCAGCTGGGGTGCCAAGAGCCGACAACATGACTGCAGACGCCGTGTGACCAAGCCGCTGCCATCGTGGCCTTCCCGGCTGGCGCAGCAAGACAAATGCTTGTCTTTGGAGACCCGGGTTCACGTTCACCGTTCACGCGGCCCCCTTCATCGCCGTCGCACTGCTGTATCCTTGGAGTATCTGGGCTTGATCGGCTGACTGCACTGCGCACGCTAGAACCGTGGTTGGACACTCGGCTGGTTGGCTGGATGTATGCGGGGGGAGATCTGTGCGATGTCGAGAGTGAAGATGAAAGGATTGGAGTGTTCCATGTGAATGCATTCAATTTGGTGGGTGGTACAGAAGGGGATTAGACTCAGGCCAGGAGGCGGCATCCATCCTCGGTTCCTTCCTTCGTGGATCTCTACGTTGCATCCAATTTCAGAGGTCTGAGCTCTGGGGGTTTAAGCTTTGAGCGCTGCCCGAGGGGAGGTTTGTTTGGCGGCCGACGGGGAGTTCAAATGGTTTGGTCCTCCAAAACTCCCCGATTCCCAGTGGCTCCTGCTCAGTGGCGCGTAGGGCGCGTTAGCGCACATGGAGCTGTCGGGTTGTGGTGGGTGCATCATGCAAACCCGACTAGACCCCCACTGGTCGCTTGAGGTGACTTGAACCGTCCAACCGGGAGCTTACCAACTCGTCCAACGTGATAGCTAGAGGTGGGAGCTGGTAATCTCAAGATTTAAACTCACTCTTTGACGTTATAGAATGAAGAATTCGGTCCATCTCACGTGTCTAGCCTACCGAACCGACGAGCGAACACCACGGGATAGAAGGTTCTCGGCTCCATATTGAATTCACTAATAACCGGAAACCCGTAGATCCTGAGATCTGCAGTGTTTCACAAGCACTCGTGCATGTCTCACTGCCCACTGCACAAACTAGCATGTCTCTACTGCTGTGTGAGTTCTAAACTTAAGCTTGTGACCTTGTTTCTCCGAACTGCGTCCTCATGACATAAGACAATCTGACATGCGTCTTTGAGATATTAAAACTTTATTGTGAAACAGTTGATGTGACGAAAGATTTGCGTGTCACTTCGCTTGCCTCTTACTCATATACCTACGTTCCTTTCCTCGAGGGACTCCGAATAGAAAGACTCCATTGAAACGAGGTGGATACGACTCGCCAGGGCACTAATCCGCAACCAACGATGAGCCATAGTGATTCAGAAATGATCGAGATACAAAGTATCACAATTTCGATTTACAACCTCGATTATTAAATCCTCTGTCCATCCAGTGAGACAAATCTCCGCATTCGCGTCGCACAGATGATCTCCCCTCTCTGAAGAACCTTTCCATCACCCTCCCTCCCACACCACCTCCTCGAGTCCCTCCCAACATGGCGGACTCAGCTCATCACGCCCTCGTCTTTGGCGCCACCGGCCTCGTCGGCTGGGCCGTCGTCGACCAGCTGCTCGCCAGCTCCGCCGCGCCATTCGCCAGCGTCACCGCCGTAAGCAACCGCCCCGTCGCCACTTCCGATGCCCGCTGGCCTCCCGCAGCCGGACTGCGCCTCGTGTCCGGGGTCGACCTGCGCGACGACGCCTTGGCCGACCAGTTGCGCCGCGAGGTCGACGATATCGCGCGTGTCACGCACGTCTTCTACTTTGGTTAGCCTGTCCCCAACCTTCAGATCTGGATCTGGGATTAACTGGGGTAAGTCTTCTTGCCGCACAATGACGACCACGTGCGGGAATGCGAGCTCAACTGCGACATGATGCGGAGGGTCGCTGGCGCTCTCAACACGCTTGCGCCCCGTCTCAAGTCTTTTGTGTACTCGGGCGGAACCAGAGTCAGTGCCCGTGTCTAACCTCCAACATTCGTGCCGCTGATTCCATATCCAGGGCTACGGCATCTACGTGCCCAATGGCACCTTCACCGCGCCGCTTGAAGAGTCCATGGCCGATACCCTGCCGGCCGACTACGCCAAGACAGTAGCATATCCTTGGTTCCGCTCGATCCTCACTGAAGCCTCCGCCGGCCGTGGCTGGTCCTGGTCCGAGGTGTGTCCCGACGCCGTCGTGGGCTTCAGCCCCATCGGGTCCAACTTCTCGCTCGCGCTGCACTGGGCGCAGTACCTGTCGCTGTACGCGCACAACCACGGCATCGCAGCCGCAGAAAAGTCCAAGGTCGAGGTCCCCTTCCCCGGGAACGAGCAAGGCTACCGTGCGCTCTTCACGCCCGTATCGTCGCGCATGCTCGGCCGCATCGCCGTCCACGCCGCCTTGAACCCGGAGTCGTGCGGCGGCAAGGTCATCAACATGGTCGACCGCGCGGAGCCCACGACCTTTGGCCAGCTGTGGCCGGCCATCGCCGACTGGTTTGGGCTAGTGGGCGTCGGTCCCTCGGCGGACAAAGCCGGAGCGGCCCCTGGGGAGTATGTCGAGGAGCACAAGCACATCTTCGGCGAGAAGGGCCTGCCGAAGGCGCTCTCGGCCGGAGTGGGAGCTGGTCGAAAGCAGCTCGACAGCTTGGGCTGGTGGTTGACGTTCGATCGCCAGCTGAGTGCCGACCGGCTCCGAGCGTTGGGGTTTGTGGAGGAACGGTCCCCTGTGGAGGGATGGTTGGAGGCGTTTGAAAAGTTCCGGGCTGCCGATATTATCCTCTGATGCAATTGGTAGCGGCGCATGAATATCGTCATTCGGAGTCATTCCTGATACCCAAGCCATCCGCCGTCGGAGTGGCCAACACCATCAGACTAACTTTTCCATGCCATCCGTCCCGGCATCCCGTAATTAAGACTCTTCTGTGTAATACGTAAAACTTGTAGAAAATTAAGCCCAGGTTGCCGAGCAAAACCCGACTGTCCGCCTCCGCAACGCCGGCTTCCCGAACGCCCTTCCTCCCATCAGAGCGATGACAAACGCCTGGTACAGTGCTGCGTACAGTGCGGGATGGATCGGCACAGGGGCGAGCTGGCAAAACACAGCGCCGTCCAGCAGCCCGTAGCCCTGCAAGCCGACGTGTCCGCACTGTGTGTATCCGGGGCAATGCAGGCGGGCCGGGAACAAAGGATTTCCCCACAGTTGCCCATCTTGGCCCGCACGCGCAGCCTCTCAAGTTAGCTTCCCTGCTCGTTGAGGCACACTGGTGAGTATTCATTACGAAATCGCACGCTCGGGATGCCAATGACACAACAGCACGGTTTTGTTCTGTGCTCAACTCGTTTTGACAATCTCCGCGGCATCTTTGCCATCTATAAGGAACGAGGTTTTCTTCTCCCGTTCCGTCTCCCTCTTTTGTTCGGGTTCCCCTGGTTCCCCATCACTCTCCATCAGTATCGTGGGATTGCGGAGGAACAGCATGGCTTTGTCAGCACCCTAGCACCCAGACGAGACTAGAACCGTCAAAACGCACTTCGATTACCCGCTAAAGACTTTGACGTCACCTGGCCCGATTGGTTAATTGGAAGAGAAGTCAGAGATTGGGAGAAGAGTAAGAGAGTAGGGATTGAGTCAACACCAACCAACCACCACCACCCCTGGGAGAGTATTTACATACTCCATACTTGGTTCACTGCACAACTACCTCGGTCTCCATCCATACACTCGCCGACAATGTCCCCCCGGCATCCAACGACATGGAGGGTCGACATTGACCACATCCTCAACCGCTTCGTCCCGGCGCCGCCATGGCATCACATCCCCTACCCCGTCGCCTACTTCCTGGGCCACCGACGGACCAAGCCTCGCGACATAGGCAACGTCATCCCCATCTTCTGGGCCTTTGTCGGCGTCTTCTGCGCCGTCAGCATCATCGAGGTCGTCTCCGACCGGATTCCAGCTTTTAAAGAACGCGGCGCCCCCATCATCGTCGGCAGTTTTGTGAGTTCATCCCCTTGCCGGAAGGGCTCCCTCGTATCTGCATTTAGATGTTTCTAAACCTGTACTGTGTAATTACTGTTGCTGACTGGACAAGGGTGCTGGTGCCGTGCTCGAGTTCTACGCCATCGAGTCTCCCCTAGCTCAGCCGCGCAACTTCTTCTTCGGCCAGATCCTCGCCGCTGTGCTGGGCATGGCCATCTGCAAGCTCTTCCAGCTGAGCGCGCACTTCGCGGCGATCCGGTGGGTCGGCGGCGCCGTGTCCTGCGCGTCCGTCACGGCCGTCATGGCGCTGACCAAGACGGTGCACCCGCCGGCCGGGGCGACGGCGCTGCTGGCCGTGGTGGACGACCAGATCCTGCACCTGGGGTGGTTCTTCGTGCCCGTCGTCATGCTCAACTGCGGCATCATGTTCGCCGTCGCCCTGCTAGTCAACAACGTCCAGCGCACGTTTCCCTCGTATTGGTGGACCCCCGAGGACCTGCGGCGCCAGCGCGCGGCCCCGGAGTCGGACGAGGAGAGCAAGGGGGCTGTCGTCGAGGAGATGAGGGCGGACGATGGCAGCGAGCGCACCAGGAACGATCGGGAGCCGGAGGGGTACGAGAGCCCGGTGGTCATTATCCGGCCGGGGCAGCTTGTGATGCCCAGCCACATCTACATCACGCCTGAAGAGATCCAACTGCTGGAGGAGATAGGCAATAGATTGTAGAGACTTACAGCACGAGTCCATGACGGCCAACCCGGGATGAACCAATGAATCAAGCTCAGCCGCCCAAGTGTAACGGTAGCAAGGAACACCCGATGCGATGCGATGCCAAGATTAGCGCGCCGCGGCTGTACGGCGTCAATACCGCCACAGCCACCATCAACCCAGGTCAATTGACGTCGGAGAGGCCTCTTTTCTCCCTTCTCTGCGTCAATGATAGAGGGAGAAAAGAAAGGGGGACGCTGTGGTTCCACATCACTACGCGTCGTCCCTGCGAAAATCTCCACAAATGGCTTCATCCGCACTGCCGGGTTACGCAACCCCGTCCGCGTATGCTCTGTCGTCGCGGCCCGGCGATGAACTTGCCGATAAGCATCTTCCTTTTGTCTTCTCAAGTCTTTGTCTATAACATCTGTCTTCTTTTTGCCCTATTCGTGTCTTGTTTTTCTACATACCAATTTCTTACCCTCGCTTGTATATCCCCTCTTTTGAATAATCGCAATGCTCAAGCACTATCCCCTCGCTCTCGTAGCGGCCTTGATGACCGGGGCTGCTGCTCAGACCTACAGCGACTGCAACCCTCTCAACGAAAGTAAGTCGATCGACCCCATGCTCTTGCATCCGCTTCCTGGGATACCCCGTTGACCTTTGCTTGCTATAGCCAACTGTGACTCCGACACGGCTCTTTCGTCCTCGACCTACTCTGTTGACTTCACC
Source organism: Neonectria neomacrospora (assembly GCA_013756995.1). NCBI lineage: Eukaryota > Fungi > Ascomycota > Sordariomycetes > Hypocreales > Nectriaceae > Neonectria > Neonectria neomacrospora. Next base: position 11,299 of record JABSTB010000820.1, on the reverse strand, counting down.
GCTGGCGCTGACACGGACAACTGGGAGTCGGTTGGCTCCGGCGACGTCGACTACACCGACAACGGCGCCGAGTTCACCATCACCTCCCAGGGAGATGCCCCGACCATCCAGACGCAATGGTACATCTTCTTCGGCCGTGTCGAGGTTCACATGAAGGCCGCCTCGGGAACCGGTATCGTGTCTTGCTCCGTCCTGCTCTCGGATGATCTCGACGAGATGTAAGTCTTCCAATCAACCATCCTTATTTCACTATCCTCTAATGAACAAAATAGCGACTGGGAATGGCTCGGTGGATCAGCAGATGAAGTCCAGACCAACTACTTCGGCAAGGGCGACACCACCTCGACAGACCGCGCCACGACCGTCGCCGTGACGGATACGCAGGCCACCAGCCACAACTACACCGTATACTGGACCGAGTCCTCGTGCGTGTGGTACCTCGACGGCACCGCGGTGCGCACCCTGACCTACGACGACGCCGACAGCGGCGCCCAGTATCCGCAGACCCCCATGCGCGTGAAGCTGGGCATCTGGGCCGGCGGTGACAGCACCAACTCCGAGGGCACCATCGAGTGGGCTGGCGGTGATACCGATTACGACGACGGGCCTTTCACCATGACGGTCGAGAGCGTCAAGGTTACCAACTTCAACACAGGCGCGAGCTACACCTACGGCGACCAGACGGGCGACTACTCCAGTATCGAGGTCAACGACAGCGACGACTCGGACTCGGACTCGTCGTCTTCCAGCGGGAGCTCATCAAAGACCACCTCGGCCTCCGGCTCGAACTCCGCCACGACCATCTCCATTGCCACAACCTCCGGTTCCTCGGCCGCGACTGAGTCCGCCAGCAACAGCTCCGGTACCACCCCCACCTCATCTGGCGTCGCCGTCGTTACGTCTACTGCCGAAGGCCTCGGCGGCCGCATCTCGCCCAGTGCCTGGATAGTCTTCAGCGCCATTGCCATCGCCATCCTCGGCCACCTTTAAATTGCCTAAACCTAGAAAAAAGCGGGAGTTTGTGTAGCCGATTTGCAATGTTCTTTACAGTATATTAGATAGATACCCAGTTTCCGTAGATACGAGTGTATGGAGTGAGACAGTCAAGCCAACGTCATCTTCAGGGGCAATTGAGGTCGGACACGTAAACCCCCAGCTTTAGTGTGCCATGTCCAGAACCTGTCTACTGTACACAAAATCTATAACTAAACCCTTGATCCTGGTGTTTTCCCCACGCTTCTAGCTGGAACGTCTCCAACGTTCCACATTTTCTTTCGATGCTCCACTGCTATTCCTTGGACGATCAATCTCATGATCTCGCCTTATTTATGTTGTCGATGGGGAGCTGGTAGGGTTTGGTGACGTCTGTTCTGTGCAAGCTGGGCCAACAACATCCAACTTTTGGTAATGACGATGATCCTGGCTCCAGATGGTGCAGGGAGTGTCTTCATCCTTTAATAGACTAAGCATTGAAGGTAGATCTTGTTCCGATGAAAAGGACTGAAATTGGCGGGATGAAAACTGAACACGACATTATTTGACTATTTGACATGGCTGTAGTATATAGTGAGTAAGGGGTACGCTCATCAGACTGACAGATTTTTCGATCGTCTTGAAGCGGAAAAGTAGAGCTGTGGAGGCAAGAAGATCTTTCTTCGTTTTCGCTTAGTTGCTTGCTACATGATAAGCTTTATCACCCAATACGGAAACACAGTCACCAGGTATCATCTGCTAGGTTATCATCCAGACATAAAGACAGAGATGGTTGAAAGACGCGTGCTAATTTGTCAATTTCTGTCGTGCTTGTCGGAGCACTACAGTAGAAGCCTTATACTGTACTAGGATATGGCCGATGCTTGGTTAGTCTTTAAATGAGTTTAGGCATGTCCTTCGTGTGAAAATGTGTTAGATAAGATTAATGACCATAATGACTGCTTCTTTATACTCTATCTCGCTTTACTAATAAGATAATGTCTGACTGTTCTTTATACTTTAACTATAGGAAACTGAAATTTGACCAATTTAATTTGAATTTCATAAGTAGAATATTTTTTCAACTATAGAAATACCTAAGGAGAGAACCCTCGCATCACTTTACGCAAACACTCATCTTCTTCAGTTGATTCAAGTGAATTAAAAAACACTTGATTGTTATTTCGTTTGGTATCTCACTTTCATCCGGCCCAGCCTTGCCTTTGACGTATCCCTCTCGTAAAAGTCTCATCCCAAGTCCAATTTCCCAATCCATAATTAAAATCCATCCAGCCAGAGTCAAAAAAAAATCCCATCCTTAAAACAGACCCTCAATAACCTTTTCAAGCTCCTCCGCGTCTCCGCCAAGCTGCTCCTCCAGCCAAGACTGGGCCTTCTCAACCAGCATCTCCCAGCTGTCCTTATCCGCTTTCAGGTTCTTCTTGTAGTACATTACCGTGCACGCAGTGGCCAGGATGGTGTCTCGATCAGAGTGGTTTGCCACGGCAGCCGGGAGACTCAATTTGGACGCGGCCACCTTGGTAAAGCCTAGGACCTTCTCGAGCGTCTCGCTCCAGGTCCAGCTCCCTACAAAGGTCTGGAGGTCGGTGAGGGCCTGAAGAGGGTTGGAAGGATCGGCTGCAGGGGCAGGTGATTCGCCGGACGAGAACAGCGGTTTGCTCCCCAAGCTTTTTTTCTTCTTCCCTTTGACCGACGCTTCCACAGGTCCTGAATTCCCAAACAGGGAGAAATTTTGAGGGCTGTCACCCTCGGAGTATTCCTCCTGCTGGACACTTTCCGCTCCAATTAAGACCGGCGCGGATTGCTCGCACACTGGCGCCGGTGGCGGAGCTGGCGCAGCTCCAAACAACGATCCTGAAGCTGTGGTAGCGCCATATGCCGGCGGCGGCGCACCGGGTGTAGATTGCGCAGCTCCGAAAAACAATCCTGAAGCTGGGGCAGCGCCAAATGCCGTCGGCGACTCGTCCTCGTCCTCGTCGGGTGCAGGTGGCGCGGTTTTGCTGGCGAACGGACCACGCCTACCACCTCCGCCTCCGCCGAACATGCCTCCGCCGAACATGCCTCCAAAAGCTGCGGCGGAAGCTCCAGTCGGGGGCGGAGGCGGAGGCGCGCCAAATGCGCCCGTTGAGGTCTTCATGCGTTGAGGACCAGAGCGGCTGCTGGAGGGTCCCGAGCCAAACAAGCCGCCAACCGCACTGACAGCACCGGACACGCTACCAAACAAGCCCCCACTGGACTTGCGAGCTCTCGAGGTAGTGTAGAACATCCGAGACTGTGAGGATAGGGCACCAGACTTGTCAACGAGGTTGTTCATCGCTTCGCCTCGCGCGAGGACGCTGTTGATGGAATAACGATGCTCATCTTGGGCAGCGCGGAACTTATCCAGCTCCGTGTCGTTCTCCTTCAACTTGCCGTCAGACTCTTCGACGGCCACAAACGAGCACCACTTGCCGCCAACCTGGTACTCGACACCAAGCCTGACAGCCTCGCGCTCCACCAGATCAGAGAAGCGGCCCTCGTGCTTCTCCTTCAGGAGCTTTCCGTTGTCGTCCTTCGCATGAAAGATCCAGCCCCGACCTTCCTCGAGCTCCTTGACCTCCTTACGGGCAGCGAGCTGGTGGATCGTGGTGGCCTTGTCAACGAGGTTGACGATAGGAATCTCGAGCTCCAGGGGTCCGCCGCTGGATGTGCCCTTGAGGATGACCGACTTGGGCTTCTGAGCCGGGGTAGAGTCCGAGAGCAGAACGTAGACGGTGGTTCGGTTGAAGGGGAAGAGGGGCGGGATCGCGAACGGAGTCTGGAGATAGCGAGGGACGGCAATGGTCGGGAGATGGTCGTACTTGGTGTCGAAATCAGGAGCATCGGCCATATCGACATCATCGTCGTCGTTTACCTTGCTATCGAAGAGTGAGATCTTCTCCTTTGGCTTCTCCTCGTCCTCCTTCTCGACAAGCGTCTTAATACTGAGGGCATCCATGACCTTCTCGACCACCTCGAAGTCATCGTCGTCTTCCTCAGTCGTGATCCCAGACTTTTCGTACTTGATTTCAAGGCTGTAGTCGGTGATATGAGGGAATAGGGCGCCCTTCAGCATCCTGACCACCTTCTTATCCATCTTCTCGTCGTCACCAACCGCCTGCGAGAAGCCATTGCCAGCACGAGCAACTCCCTCAATTAGAGCAGTGCTCGCGCCAGATCCCACACCGAGAGTAAAGACACGGACGGCGCCCTTGGTCTCGGCAACCTTTTTATTGACGAGCTCAAAGAGACGATCCAGGTCCCATATGGCGCCGTCAGTCAGGAGGAAGACCTCGAGGTTCATGTCCTTATACCGCCGGTCAAATGTCGCCTTGAGGGGCTCCACCATCTCAGTACCGCCGTAGTTAGCGCTGAAACCTTTGACGTGGATTACAGCCTCGTCCAGCGACTCCTGGCTATAGGTCTTGGACTTGGACCAGAGGAAGTCGAAGTTGGATCCGAAACTACAGATGTTGAACTTGACGCCGACCGGCAGGGACTTGAGAAAGATGTTAAGAGCGTCGACGAGGTTGGAGATGTTCCCGGACATGCTGCCACTCCGGTCACAAACGAAGACGATTTCGGGCTTTTCGGCAGGTAGCTTGAACTTGGGCACGAGCGTGGCCATGAGGGCGCGCTGGTTGGGGATGGTAGGGTGCGTCTCGACGAACGCGGCAGGCTCACCGAGTTTGGTGGCAACAACCTGAAGGACAAAGTCGTTGTCCAGGCTGGCAGATCCCTGTGTCAGCGTTGCGGATGCCTTTCGCAGTGAAGGCTCGGCAGAGGCAGCTGTGGAAGTGGTGCCGATGCTCACAGAGATGGGGTGAGAGGGCGATTGGATGGATTTGATGGCAGAACCATCGGGCATCTCGGCATCGACAGTAATGGACATGCCATCGTCCCCGTAATATTTGCCAACAGAATTTAGGCTCTCGGCAGAGCCGTAGCGAGGGACGATATAGGTGGGGATGGTGAAGCGGACGCCGTCGACTTCAGCATCATGCTTCAGCTCGCCAAGGTAGGTAATGTCAACCTTGATCTTCCCGCCGGCAGGCACGTTGCCAATAGTGGTAGTGAAGACATCAGCGGATTCAAAGGACTGCTCCAACAAGGCAGCCGTCTCGCCACGCGCAGTAGCCTCGTCGTAGACCTGCTTGGCCTTTTGACGCTCCTTGACGACGCCCTTGATGACGCGGTCACCGACGGTGCAGGTGAAGGCGACGACGGAGACGCCATCGTAGAGGGGGAAGACGTAGCTGATCTCATCGAGGGCGCTGTCCTTGTTGGGGTTGGCGAAGGTTTGGGTGAGGGTTGTCCGGGACGTAGTGTCGAGAATGGTTGTATGAGCGTGGACCTTGATCTGGGGGAGGTACTTGCGGACGCGTTCGACGACAATGAAGCATCCGCAAAAGGGCAGGGGCGCGATGGGGGGTTGAAAAAACATGACGGCGTTTTCTTCCGGAAGTTTTTGGCTTGAAGGAGCGAGGGGAATGGGTCGTGAGAAAAGCGTTGATTGGTATCTGATCAGACACTATCGAATCTCAGCAGCAGAGCTCCAGCTGCGTCACTGGAGAGAATAGGCGCAGGGGATTCACCGATCCGGGTATCGATTCAGAATGATGTTGATGTATGATTGAAGATGGAGAATACGAACGAGCGGCGGAGGACGTTGTTGATATAGTCAATCCCACGTGTATCGTTGCACCGAGGCGATCTGTCGTCGTCGTGATGTGAGGGGATGGTTGATGGCTTAGTGCGGCTGAGGGTGGCGGAGCGATGACCGAACTAAGACGACAGGGCGGATTTCAACAGCCAAGTGGTGAACAAATTTGTGGTGTAATTAGTCGATTGATGAAATGGTGTAGTGAGATAGAGAGAAGGAGAGAAACAGAAGATTGAATTGCGACGTTGATGTGATGTTTAAATGCCTCGATGATGATGATTGCTGCCTGTATCTAAGTAGGTGGACAGTGAATGTCACTGCTGCCTTCAGCAGATGCCTGGATTTCTATAGGCTCAGCCAGACCTACCTGACAAACAACTCTGCCTGAGTCACCAACAACTCCAACCTCAAGCCTCACAGCCACGAAATAATTGGCTCGCCCATTTCCCATCAACCCAAAACCTCGTCCTAGCCTGTCCTGCTTACAGCATCACTCCAGAGCTGTCCCAGGACGCCTTGGCCCGGCGTCGTCTTAGTCACGGTCTAGTGCGAGGGAGCCCGCGCCAAACCCAGAAAGACCCCTGCGTCGATCCCGCCTTTCTGTTTGGAGTGTGCCTTGTCGCTATGCTTTTTCCTCCGTCTCTCAACGGGGAGTCAAAGAGAGTCCAAGGCTAGGCTAGATTCCTCCTCGGCGTGCCAGGCTGCCGGCACTGCGCTTCGAGGTGCTCATTGTTGCGCTTGTCTACGGATAGCTGTACCACTGTTCCGTCATGCAACACAACCTAAGGCTACTGCAGCAGGGGAATCAATAATTCTGCCCCGCGAAATGCACGGCGGGATCCCTGTTCCATCCTCTCTCCTCCACCATGGCCACAATTATCTTCTCTCTCTGCGCATTGAGATCTAGCTTGAGAAAAGACACAGAAACTGTCTACGTCCAGCACTTTCCCCCAAAAGCAGAGACAACAACCTACACGCATCCCGAGGAAATAGCACGGCCTGCCACGCTCCACTCGGAATACCACCAGCCAATCTCGCCAGCAATCCTCCAGAATCGATAAGCGACGGTCACTGCCGAGCATCGAAGCCCCCATAATTGTACATACTAGCCCAGAGTCACATGCAATCATCTCTTTGTCGAACTGAACATCGCCTAATCGCGAGCCCTAGGCTGCAACTCACCATCGCTTCCGACAGGCTGGCCGTCTGCTGAATAGTTGTAGTGGCGTCAGGCACCAAGCCCCCAGGCACTAGGACCTCAGGCATCCACAGGCAGTCAGACTTACAGTCATGCATCATCTGGCATTGGCTCTGGGTGGCCTCAATGCACGCATCTCAGCGGATTTCATGTAGCGCGTCCAACAATCAACTTTTTTCAGATTCGATAACTCATGTTTCTAACCCCATAACGTTTTTTTCCGCAGTAGCTCACCCACATGTACTCTTTGGTCGCATGCAATTGTCATTGCCATAAAGGTGTGTATAAACGAACATCCACGGCAGCAGCGTGTGTGTCTGGTTACATTATATCATAGCCATACCTACGTCCACTGCGCCATCCAACCCCTAAAGCCGTCCCTAAACATGAACCCAACCGTCGCACATATCCTCCTTCGATTCCACCGACAACCCGTATTCAACATATCCATCCTTCCCCCTTTCCCTCGTCTCTTACACAACACACCCCCATCCCAGAAGACCTCACCCCATCTCAAAAAGCCCCATGACCACTCCCAAAATCCTTAACCATTCCACCAACCCATAACCCGCCGAACAAACCGTCTCGCCGAGAAGTGGAACGATCCTGCCCTCCCGGGCCCGGTGGCCCACACTACCGCCTGAGCGCGCCGGCCCATGGTGGTCTGACGTCAAGCCGGCCGTGGACCTCCATCACGCCAGGTCCTGTGGCTGACATACGGTCTTCCATGGGCGGCGCAGCCTTGGAGGGCCGGTACCGATGTCGTCTGCTTGGTTGACAGCCCGTTGAAGGCTTGAGGGGGATATCAAGTTCCCCAGAGATCGCAGGTATGTCGCCCAGGAACTCGATCAGCAAGAAGTCGCCGCTTTAATTAATATTCGTCAATCTCGGTTCATGCTGCTTGCAAGTAGTTCCAATTATAATGAAGTTGCTCGTAGAAATTCAAAAGGCATCTCACAGGGAAGGCAAGCACATTCAAATTTTCAAATACCCTCGGGAAACCAAAATATTAAAGATTTGTATTGGAGATTGGTTTGAGCTATCAAGACAGAATTCCTTCTCAAGGTTGTAAATCCAAGGCCCGTAGGCCAACGCCTTTCCGTGCGCCATTATTGTGTAAATTGCAGATTCTCCTCCGTTCCTCTTTTGCGCCAGAAAACTCCCAGGATATCATTATTCATAACGCGGGAGTATGCAATGCCCATTCAAGGCCGGGACAGTCTATGCCCAGACACCTGGAGGCGGCGCCTGATCTCGGCTCATGACCAACATCTCGAATCCCTCAACACGATTCCTGAGCTGGTTGTTTTCCCGAGCGAGACCCTTGTTTTGCTTCTCGAGATGAGCAATGTACTCGGTGGCTTTGCTGAGGATGGTAGCCTTGTTGAGCTTGTGGGCGGGGGCGAGGCCGCCAAGATCCTCTTCACAGAGCTCGTCCTCAATGCCTTCGGGGGCCTGCTGCTCTAATCGGTGGACCATGACGCGAAGGGCGGGGACGGAGTCGCGGAGTGCAGCGATCTTGTCGTTCAGGTTTGTTCGGTAGCGCTTCTCAATCATGTTGTGGGCCGTCTTCTTGGGAGGTGAACAGTGGCGGCGAGTTGCAGGAGGCGGCGAGGGAGACGAGCGCGAAGAGGCGCTGCCCGAGCCGGAGGACTTGCGTTTCCGCGAAGGATATCGGTTGCGGGCGTCCTTGGCAGCCATGTTGGCAGAAGACATGGGGTTGGAGGTAGCGTTGGACATGATGTTGTTGTTGTTCTGGAGCTGGTGAGGCTGAGGAGAGATGGAAGACATAGGAGTTTGGAAGAGAGGCTGAGTGTCGATGTCGTTCAGGCCAACTCGGCCAAAGGGGACAGCGTCCGGAATAGTACCGGAGAGGTCGTGGGGGTTGATGGCGGGGCTGAGCTCCATGTTGTTCCGGGAGGGAATAGTGGAGAGGTCAATGCCTTCAAAGGGCTCCTGCTTGGGAAGCGTGTCGAGATCAGGAGATAGAGTGGCCTTGTCGTCCCAGCTGACCCACTCGTTGGCGACGGGAAGCTGGTAGGGGTTGGCGAAGACGGGCGAGAGAGGAGAATCGGGAGAGTGAGACGAATCGCCGCTGAAGTCGGCGGGGTCGTACAGCGAGATGGGAAGGCCCAGATTCTGCGGAGGGTGTTAGGCCGTGATGGCGAAAGAGGTATGAAGCGAAACGATGTATGTAGGTAGTTTGTATAAGGTGTGCGACTTGTGGTGTGTGTGGTAGGAAAGGTGGTGGATGGTGGGGATGATGGCGGGCGGGTGCAGATGAAAGGTTGGATAGGTGGGACTGAGGAGGATTGGATAGAAAGATGGATAGGACGAACAGGATAGGGTTGGTGGACAGGTGGGTTGACGTGGTAATAAGAATTGGGAGACGGGATAGGCAAGACGGGGGAGTTGGGACGAGATAGTCAAGACGGATAGTCAAGATTGGATAGACTTGAGTGGTTGCTCAGAGCCTGAAGAGGAAGAGTGAGGTGAGGTGTGAGGTGAGGTGAGGGGGGGAGGAGGGGAACATATGTGTGCCATAAAAACGAGGCCCCAGAATGCAAGCTGGGGGAGGCGGGCAGGGGGGTCGTGGGCAACGGCATAAGCCAGAATGGGGATGGGATCGCTAAATGAGATGCGCGATGAGGTATGTGAGGGGCATGTGAATGTGCAAGAGAGTGCAGGAGAATGGGAGGGGATTGGTTTCAAGTGGATAGTGAAATGGTTAGGAGCATACCTGTTTCCTCTGCTGGGGGTGGTCAAAATAGTCGAATGATACGTCAGCCATTGTGTCGAGAGTAAGGACGATGGTTGACTGAGATGTGTCGATTGATGCTCAGATGCTCAGATATGTCTGGAGGTGAGGGGCGTGGATGTATGCAGCGATATGAGTGCAGACGAGTTGTTGTTGGTTATGTCTGAGAGTGAGAGAAGGGGGGTGTGAGTTGGGTTGACGATAGGGGGGGGTGAGGATTGTCGGCTCGGCGTAATAGATGATTAGAGCTGGATGGAGGAGGAGGAAGAAGATGATGATGATGATGGGATGAGACGATGAGACGACTGGGACGACTGAGACGGGAAGAGGGGAGATCTATTGTTGTCGTGGTCGTTAAGGAAGTAGGCAACGGTGGTGGCAGCTCGGTGGTAAAGTGGTGACGGGGTGACGGGCTGGCTTGTCAAAGGAGGAAAAAGGAGTCCAAGTGGTTGGAATATCAGACGGTCGGTGGTGCGTGGTGCGGGCGATGGTGGGGAGAGTCTCGAGTGATGTATTGAATGGTTCAATCAGTGCATAGCCACCAACGGGATAGGATGGGCAGACACTCAGATGGCGAGACGGGGCGAGCGATATATAGCTTGGGCCCAGCGTGGGCGAGCAAGAACCCCGTTGCATGCCAAGCCAAGGTTGCTGGCCTGGCTGGCCTGAATGGCCTCGCTGGCTCTGCCTGCTGCTGCTCATGCTTGCTGGCTCGACCCTGCGCGGCCGGCGCGAAAAGGGACGGGCCCTTTTGCGCCCCCTCCAAGGCCAAGGTGAGCAGCGAGAGCGCCCGATGAATCTGCTCCGCGGTCGTATGACAGGCCGGTCGACGGGGCGGGGGGTGCCGAGCTTGGCGTGGTTTCTGGGCCGGGGGGTGATGAGAGGAGAGGAGACGAGAGGAGAGCGGGTACGAGCGAGGTGTGTAGTGTGTAAGGTAGTGTAGCGATGCCTGGCGAAGGAAGGGGTGTACGGTGGGAGATTTCTTCCCGGTTGTCGTCGCCGTGGAGTCTTTCGGGGCTTCTCCCTTGTCCGTCGCCGGGCCTCTCTCCGTCTCTGCCTCTCCTCTGGCTCTGCCTCTGGCTCTGCCTCTGCCTCTGCCTCTGGCTCTGCCTCTGCAAGCTACTGTGCCCTGCTGTAGAGTTACTGCGAAGGCGTCGATGCGTGGCAAAGCATACATGCCAACGACGGAGCCGACGGGAGCAAGTAAGAAGCCGTGGGTGTGTGTGTGCGTGTGTGTGTGGTGGGGATTCCTGAGGGTGTGCATCGTCGCTGTGGGTGCATGGGGGCACACACACACCCGCACCACACAGCCGGAGCATGGGCCATGGGAATCTCGACATGATGGGCAAATTGATCCAGCCTTTCCAGGGATTCAGCCAGTCCATGGTGTGTTTTTCTGCTTCTGGGGTCCATTCGGGAGACCGGGATTTCTTCTGGATCGTCGATGAGGATGGGAGACGCCGTGGGGAGGGATGGATGAATGAAGAGCTCCGATATGGATAGCCTATGTCACGGTGGGTTATTTGCACAGAACAATCATCGTTCATTATTCACAGTTCCTCTGCCGCGAGTCCACGTTGGTTCGCGGCGCAGGACGTGCCGAGACAAGCATAAACCATCAATGCATCCATCCATCCATCCATCAATTCATTCATTCATTCATTCATTC
>JABSTB010000819.1:0-12928 GCA_013756995.1 Neonectria neomacrospora | reverse complement strand
GGTGGGAGGCGGGAGGGAGAATGGAGATATGGGATATGGGATGGATGGAGCATGGAGCATGGAGCAGCGAGCACGTAAGGAGGAGGATCCCGCTTCCACTTCCGCTTTGCGCTTGCGTGCGCTGGGGGGGCACTGGGCACTGGACAGGCGGGCGGCTCTAATCATAAGGCAGGGCGATGTCGAGATTCGTGGCTAGGGATGCTGGGGTTTGGCGATTCCGGCCAACCGCGTTAGTAGGGTACGCAGACAGCAAACCGCTGCAGAAGTTGCGGTACGTGGCTGGCCGAGGGAAAAGCGAGGGAAAAGCCAGCGACAAACAGGCAAACAGACAAACAGAGAGACACGCCAAGGACACTCCCTCCAAGACGGCAAACGTAGCGGGCTAGCGGAGGACGGAAACGAGGGATCCACTGCTGCGACGTTATCATCCGCTCTCGCCATGGACAATCCACCGGCAACCCACAGGCAACCCACAGGCAACCCACGAATCCCTGAGACCTAGACCGGTTGCGCCCGCAGAGTGGCAGATGGCATCACGGCTCCCACGTCGAGACCCGCAGGGCCGTGGCACCACAGGCGTCCACTGGCCAAGCGGAGGGTGGGGGGTCGGTACGTTCCTACTGCGCCAAGTGTGCTGCTGCACTGTACAAAGTCGCAAAAGTCGCAAAAGTCGCGGGTAGGCCGTAGCGTCGCCCGCGGGAAGTCCCACGATTAGCCCCTTGCCCCTAGTCCCACGGGTAAGCTGGTAGCCTGCGGGAGGGACCCCAACAAGGAACCAAGGGGAGCCCAGGAACCCGCGGGACCCTGATAGCAGCAGCGTCTTGATTTGCCGGTTGCGTGTGAAGCGTGCATGTGTGCGTGCTTGTGTGCGTGCTTGGCTCCCTATGTGTGTGACCGAGGCGCTGCGTTGCGCCTTGTCGTGCTTTTTCCCGTTGCTTTTAGATCAGATAAGCAGACTACGTAGTGCGCCGGCCAGTGGGCGGACGGGCGCTCAGCTTCTCCCAAGTCGTCCGTCAAGTGCTGTCTTGCTTCTGTGGACAGCCACCTGGACAGCCACCTGGATAGCTTGCCGGCTTGGAACAGACGGCCGGCCTGTGATAAAGCTGCACTTACGTGCGCGCCCCTTGGCACTCTCAAGCCTCAAGCCTCGAAAGGAAAATTTGTCCCAGAGCAACAACGGCAGACCTTCACCATCATCATCATCCGCCACTTTCCCTCTCTCTTTGCCCTCTGGCCCTTTGGGGGCGTGGTTGGGGGCGGACTCCACGGCCGCAGCGGGCGCAAGGGGCGGTCCCGGAGCCAAAGAACCTGCTAGGGTTGGATCTTCATGCTTGCTTGGCTCATGCTTTTGCGTGCGATTGTGCGATTGTGCGATTATGCGATTGTTGATCGCGACCAAGACCTGCGTTGGGTTGGCGACTGACGCAGCCCGAACTGGCTTGAGACAAGAGACGACATCTCCAGCTGCGGGCACGTCTCGCAGTGCGGTCTGCGGGCCGCGACCTGATTAGCAGAGGCCCGACTCCAGAGGGCATCGTGCTCCGTCCTCCTCCGCATGCAAGCATGCCCCAGTCCGCTACCCAACTGTCCACTGGCCACCCCCACACCCTCCTCACCATCGTCAAGCACACAGCGCTCACCCTCCCTCGCCCTCTCCAACCGTCCATCGTCCTCTCCAACGCCTCATCTCCAATACCTCCTCCCCTGGGCTCGGTCAGCTTGTCAGTCAGTCAGTCAGTCAGCCAGTCAGTCAGGCAAGCCCTTCCCTCTCCTCTTCTCTCCAGTCCCTGCGGCCTCCCTCCATCCCCCGTGTGCCGTACAGTGCATGCCTCCTGTGGTTTCGCCTGGCTGATGGGAGATGCGCCCTGTCACACCCTCTCCGTTCTCCTCCCACGCCCGTCATCCCCCTTCCCCCTATGGCCCATGTCTTCTTGTCCCTCCTGGTCCCGTTCGGGTCCTGCTCGCAGTCTGTTGGCGGCGTTTTCTCGGTCCACACACACACTGCTGCTGCCCCAAGTGCCCATCTTTGTCACTCGGTACGTAAGGTAAACACAGTAGCTGTTTGCAGCACCGTCGGAAAGCCGAGGACCCCATCAATGATCAACCCAAAGCTGGGGAGTCCGATTTTTCGGGGCTACACCGTAACAAGGCCCCTGTTACGTAGATTTGGGGGGGGGGGGCGACCTCCTGACGACGAAGAGCCTTTTAGTTCCGTCCGGGTCTTGGTGTTTCAAGGGCGTCCTATCGCTCGCAGTGCTGTGCGCAGTACAAGCTTCGGTACGAGATGATAGCTGTGAGACCGAGCCCAGACATCCAGGTACATGTGCATTGTTCTGTACGATCAGCATGGGTGTTGTCCCTGCATGGACTTATCATACCTCGCCCGCTATCTCCAAATATTCGGGCGCAGCGACAATGTCTTGTTCGCAGCAGCGGGCGGTAGGTGGGTGGCGGTAGGTGGCTGTCCGGCTCTGCCACTCCTCTGTGCTTCTGTGGCAATGTGCCTCTGTGCGAGCGCTTTGTTTGTGCGTGGGCGTGGAGTCGCGGTGGACACGGGAGCGTGGGACCCTGGCCACCCCTGGACACACCTACAAGTTCACAACGTCACGCCCATCCATCAAGGTGGGCAGTGGGCCGTCGCTCTGGCAAACTGGGTCTGAGAGTCTGAGATGAGTCTCTGAGATGACAGGTCCCCTCGCCCATGTCCCACCCACGCCCATGTCCCATTCCACCAGTCCAACAAGGTTTCGCGCCGCCCACGTGCAATCAGTCCGGTAACGGGAGGGGGGCGACTTCGTGTCGTCGCGATCCTCATGCAAACGGGCGGAGCTACCAGCTACCGCAGTTCTGCCGCCAAGTTGCAACAACCCACTCAAGTTGACTCGACCACCATGGGGACCTTCGGTGCCACCGTCACGTCGCTGCTGGACACCTACACCAAGTGTTTGTCTTTGCTCAAAGGCTTCCGAGGTGGCGATGGGGGCCACGGCACGCCCAGCGAGGTCCAATCGAGCCTAGGAAGTTCTCTACGCTCCGACCGAGCCAGAGTGCGTCGAGCCTACTCCTCCCAGCTTTCACAGAACGGCGTTCGGTTCGAGAAAGGCGATGGTGAGTCGTGCCCGCGTGTACTTGCCAAACCAAGGCGGTCGCAGATCTAAAAAGTATACCCAGCTGCCTCACGGTCGGCACTGAAACGGGTATTGAGGAAGCTCACCACGGCCCTGGGCGAAGTCGTCCGTAGCCTCGGTGGGCGTCAGTCCGCGCCGGTCGACTACAACTCACTGCTGGCTCTGTCGAACGGGTCAAGCCTCAATGCTGTTCGGACTATCAATGAACTGTCAAGTCGAGTAAGTTCGAGAGCGAGCTCCAGCAGCTCACAACGTAGCGTGGTGAGCCGGGGCAGGCAGAAGTCCAGACGCCATCGTCCCCAGTCTGATGAGCAGCTCAAGCGGAAGGCAGAAGACGGACGTCGGTCCAAGTCGAGCAAAAGCAGAAGCAAGAACTCAGCGACTAGGTCATCACGTCAGCACCGTCAGCACCGTCAGCACCGTCAGCGGTCTTCGCAGAGTTACCATATGCCGGGGGCATCTGGAGACCTGAATCGCATCTCTATGTTGACCACGTCCTCTGCAAGTACCAAGCTGGGCGAGATCAGGCGGCTTCAGAAGAACCAAGGGCCGGCAGCGAGGGCCACATATCCGCTGCACTTCTATCCTCAGGAGGAGGAAAAGGGTCGGAAGAAATGGTGGAAGCTCTTTGGAAGCGGGTGACTGCGAGGGCGTTCAGTGCACCATTCATTGTACGAATATCATGCCAGCCACGAGATAATGAAGCTCAATCCGGACCCGACCAAGATCACGGGACCGTGCGGATTAATATCGAATCACGTAGTCTCTAGCACTGTGCAGGCTGCCACAGCACAACCACAGCACAACCCGAATTCATGAGCCCCGCAGTCCAAAAATCCACCCGCCGTGCCCCGCCAGCTGTGTGTCTTGACACACGATAGACGACATCAGCATCATCGCCGTTATACGTTATACGTACGTCGCCAGCGCTGGGCCCCGACGACCGCGATCGCGACACCGACACCGACACCGACACCGACACCAAACCCAACACCAGGTAGCGCCGAGATTGCCTTCCACCCGTATCGTCCTCACCACCATCAGCGACGGCTCTCCTGGACATTCATTGGCCCTCGTAGCGCCATCATGCCTCAAGACCCTGCCGCCGCCCTCAGCGCCCTGCTGCGGGCGTCCTCCATCCAAGACCACGATGAGATCCTCAAGGCTGCCAACGCCGCTATCAAGGCCAACAAGAACGACTTCGTAAGCCAGCACACCCGCATAGTCGCCCTCCTCAAGCTCGACCGCTTCGACGACGCCCTGCGCGCCATCGCCGAAGGTGGCACCAAACTCAACGCACTATGTGTCCTCGAGCAAGCTTATGGGCTCTACAAGAGCGGCAAGCTAGACGAGGCCACCACTATCCTCCAGTCCGTCGGCCTCGCAAAGAGGAGTTTCGGTCATGTGGCTGCTCAAGTCGCCTACCGCGCTGAGCGCTTCGACGATGCTCGCGCCATCTACAGCCGGCTCCTCGATGCCGACGACGACACCGACGAGGAAAACGACCTCAGCATCAACATCCGCGCTGCCGCTGCGCAGTCCGAGTGGATGGGGTATTCCTTCATGAACCCCCCGCCTACCCAAGAGTCCGACGGCTTCGAGATTTGCTACAACGCTGCCTGTGCTTGCATCGCCCGCGGCTCCCTCGAGGATGCTGCCAACCTATTGCAACGTGCCATCAGACTCTGCGATGCTTCCGACGACCTCAACGAGAAGGACAAGGAAGCCGAGATGCGTCCTATCCTGGCCCAGCAGGCATACGTCTATGCCAAGACGGGCAAGTTCAAGGAGGCGCTCGACTTGTACAGGCCGCTGGCCGGAGCAGAGTGCGTTCTACTCAACCACATCCGCACACCCCCAAGCCAATTACTAACTCTGGCCACGATATAGCGATGATGACCCTGACCTCATAGCCATAGCTCGGAATAACCTCCTGGCAATGGAGCCCAACGCAGAGAATCCTTATGTACTGGAGAGGAAGTTTGCCATGTTGGCAGACGACGAGAAAACCTCTAAGCTTTTCAAACACCAGTCAAACATTCTCCGCCGCAATAACCTTGTTGTTAGTCTCCAGGCATCTAAGGCCCCTGGTGTCAAGTCCCGTACCGCGGCTCTCCTTGGAGAAATAGACCATCCCACCACCTCCGCCGATACCAACATCCTCTCCGTCCTTAATGCCGCTGCCAGTGCTGAAGGGGCCACTGGGAAGCAGCTGATCCGAAACCTCCAGGCCCTAGCGACCAAGAGACCCAACGACGTCGGTCTTGTCCTGACCATCATTCAGATCCAACTTGATGACGGCCATGCCGGCTCAGCTCTGTCCATCTTGGAGTCCTTCCTGCAACGTCTCGAAAATGATGAGGCGGCCACCACCCATGACGTTCGGTTCTCCCCCGGTCTCGTCGCCCTTGTCGTTGCTCTGAATCGATCGCAAGGACGAGAGTCGTCTGCCAAGGCAGAGCTTGTGAAGGCCGCGACACATTGGCAAACCCGTTCCACGAGCCCTGCTTCCTCGCTCCTAGAAGAGGCTGGCGTCGAGCTCATGAAGTCATCAAACCCCCAAGACTTGCAACTGGCCGGGGCTTGCTTCCAGAGGTTGTTCAGCGAGCAGCAGGGCTCGGACATCGCGTCCGCTGGTCTGGTCGCATGCCTAGCCCCCTCCAACCTTGAGGTCGTCCAGCATCATCTTAGCAACCTTCCCCCGGTTGAGGCCTTGATCGAAGGAGTGGACGTCAAGTCACTTCTTGACGCCGGCGTGGCCACCGCCGCCAAGCCTGCGCAGACTGGTAAACGACCCGCCACTCAAGAACCCAGCGATAAGCCCAAGAAGCGGCGCAGAAAGATAAGACTGCCCAAGAACTTCGTAGAAGGCACCAAACCCGACCCCGAGCGTTGGCTGCCCCTGAGGGACCGGTCCTCGTACCGGCCCAAGGGCAAGAAGGGAAAGAAGAAGGCCGGCGAGACCCAGGGAGGCGTCGTCAAGGAGGAGGAGACGCTGGAGCTGGTCGGCGGCGGAGGTGTCAAGGTAGAAAAGGCGCCTCCACCAAACTCCAAGAAGAAGAAGAAGGGCAAGAAATAGAGCTTCGCGTTCGTGCCGGCCCCCCCAAAGGGTGTCGTCGTGGTGCCGACCAAGAAATAGAGCAGAGAAGACGAAGAAAAAATGTCAAGTTTTTTGTTTGAAGCTTCTTCCTTTGAGATACAACGTCTCGACACTTGGTTCAGATATATGAGGGCAAAATGACAGTGATGGAATTCTACGCTGACTTTTTAGTGCTCCACCAAACCCACGAGGTTCCTCCACCTAAAGAAGAACAAGATAAAAGGAAGAGTGGCCAAGGGAGACTGAAGAAAAAAACAAATCTAGATACATGTCCTCGTCGAGCCGGCCCGCGGTCTGCGTCTCGTGAAAAGTTTACACGGCCTGGAGCTTTTTTGCTCTTAAGAGCCTCTGTCCCTTTTTCATCCCTTGCAGAACCAACCATGCCAAAATGCTCTCTGCTCGTGGTGCGGTCCATTCCCAACAAACGCTAAATAACACACAAATACATGTCCACAACCAAGCTACCGTCTAGGAACGTCATGCGTTCACTGCCTGGACGGGGCGGTTGGGCAGCTGCTCTACATCTTGGAGCGATTCTTGGTCCGAGTCGCGCCTCTCAAGGTCATCTCGAGCGTGTCTACGTCCCCTTGTGTCGTCCGCGTCATCCTTTTCTTCGTCCGAGTCTGTCTCGATGGGCGGCAGCGGGCTCCTGCGCCCGTCTGAAAAACTCACAGCAACCTCGCTGTCCGTGTCCGAGGGGATCGTCAGTCTTCCACCGACCGAGACGCTTCTAGCTGCCTGGGCGGACGAATACTTTCGATGAAGTTGCCGGAAGCTCCTAGCCGTGGCGGTGCTCGCGCTTGCTGCCGACTCCCTGCGTTCTTTCGGCTCCAGCGGATCTCCTACGACAGAGTAAAAGTCGTCCTCGCTCAGGGCAGGAGAAAGGGGCGGTTCTTCCTGCTGCTGTGCTTGCTTCCGTGCCCGAATCTTCTCGTCCTGTGACATGTTTTGCAGTTCGCTGCCAAAGTTGATGACAGAGGCCTTCTTCCCGTGAACCACAAAACTTCCTGTTCCTCTTGCTAGCCTGGCTTCTCGGCCTTCGTCTTCTCCTGCTCCATTCAGGGCCACCTCCTTGCCCTTCCTGCTGCTGCGGTGGTGCGAGAGATGCCCGGCACCCTCTCTAAGGGTGCGCTGAAGACTTCGTCGGATCTTGCTTCGCTCAAGTTTGTCCTTGTCCATGGACGTGGCGCGATCACCCGCTTCCCCAGCTGTTGACGTTATAGTCTTATCAGACGGATCCCTGCTTGGTCTCGATTCTAGGAGACCCGCTTGCTCCAGCAGATTCCGTTCTTCGGCATCGGGGTCGTCAGGATCCCTTTGATCATTCCGCTTCGATGATATCCTGGATCCTTCATCTTGGGAGGACAGTGGCGGCCTAACGTGATGAGGAGTAGAGGTGACCGATTGTACAGGGGACGCTGCAATACTTGAAATTGAGCCATGTCTCGTGCTTGCGGCCTCGTGTCGTACAAAGGAGAGGTCCCGAGAACTGTGCCGATGGCGTGTAGCGCTCTGGGGAGGGGTTTGGAACACCTGGTCAAGCGGCGAATCAAGGCTTTCTCCTAGCTCGGATGGGCTAGGGGCATGCGCCAATTGAGGCTCTGTGGGAGTTCGAGGCAGAGTATCTGTTCCAGAGTGGTGTGTCGACCTCGACCCTCTACGGGTGGTGACTGCACGAGGTGTTGGTGATCCGGTTCGGGCATGAGAGTGCCGATTCGATTGTTGCTTAGTAGGGGTGAAAGCAGTCGAGTTCACCGTAGGGTGCTCGTCTTCAAGGTCCTGAACCAAGATATCACGGTGGCACTTTTCTTTCCAGATGCCCATGCGCGTCCACTTCAACTGCGCAGATATCCGAGCTGCTGCTAATATGAGCTGATCTCGGGTCTTTGGCTGAATGGGTGCCATTATCTGAAGATGGCGGGCATTCCTGAGCTGATCATCAAGCTGCTTTTGGCACTCATGAAGCTTCTCCTCTGCTTCTGCGATCTTTAGTTGCATCACGTCTCGCCGAGCGACTGAGATGTCTTCGGCCATCTTGTGATCAATCCGACTGCGAGAAATAGACACAAGCCCAGTTGGGGTTTGAACCAGCTGCGAGGCATCGGAGCTATCAAGCCGCCTCATTCCGCGACGTCCTTGGCCGTCATAGTTGCCGCCAATGACTCCACGCATCCTGACGCCCGTGGTGCTGAAGGCGGCAGCGTAGTTGAGCTTGGCCAGCCAATCGTCCAACTCCTCCTCGTTGTCAGCCAGCAGAACTTCCTCTAGGCCACCTTGCCGCACGTAGACGAAGGCGTTTTTGTGCTTCTTGTAGGTCGTGTCAAGAAGAGCCACAGCACCGTGGGTAGACATGAGTGCGTCCGGCTTGAATTCCTCCAAGGGCGGGTTGAATATCAAGGGGATTCCATCATGACCTGCCTTGATGTGATTGTCGTATTGGTGTATCAGGGATTTGACCCAACCAGTATTTCGGAAGAAGTATAGCTGGGCTCCTGTAAGAATAGCGCCCCATTCCTGCCATGGCGAGCGTGTCTTCCTTTTCTTGATGTCTTTCCTCCATAAGACACCGACTTTGGTGACTTTGATATCCACAATTCCGGGATGGGCCTCCTGGGGGTTTGTGGCTGTCTGCTCCGACATGAAGGCATCAGGGCGTGATCTGGCAGACACAATTTGCAAAACGCCAGTTCTAAAAAACGTCTTTTGCAAGTCCTTTAGATCTAGACGGCTCGCAGAGCCCATGTAGTTGTAGTGGTCGTCCAGGTCCATCGCATCCTTCAAATTTGGGCGCAGAGAATCTAGGCTTCCGTCAATAATCAAAGTATATGGATCAATTGGCTCCTTGGTTGCTCTTCTGGGAGGTTCAACGGTAGTAGCGGAAAGAAGAGGTTTGCGTCTGGACTTGTGAGAACCAAATCGATCGCCGATGATTTCAAAGTCGTCCTCGACATGAATAAAAGGGGTATATGTGATGTTGTCGTAAAAGCATTCTAAAATGTCGTCAAAGATACCCTCCCCACGAGTGTTCTTCAGGTAATCGGGTTTTTGCATCTTGTGCTTGTTGTTCTTGTTGAATACATCGGTGTGAAGGATGAGAAGTGAAAAGGCAATAAAGTATGCTTGGTCAGGAGAGGCATAGATGCCAGGATTACACTCGTGGTAACGATTTGCGAAAGATTGGAGGAAACGGTCGATCTGCTGTGTCTCTTTGGGGAGCTCGGCCTCCATCAATAGCTTACGAATAGCCATGTCCATTGGATCGCCAAAGAAACTAAAGCTGCGCATGTAACTCCTGAGAACGGATGCCATGAAAGGATCTACGCTCTTGGACAGTGTGGCAGCGATGATTCCTCGGCTGCCTACCTCCTCGACTCGAGCCAGGTACTTGGCAGCAGACTCGTCGTCGCGACGATCCGGTAGAATTATCGACTCCCTGGCCAGCTGAAGCGAGTTGTTCTTGGATCCGATTGAGCCAGGGGTGGTTGGAGTCAACGTCCCCTGCCGGCTCAGTTCGGAATTCTGCCGCAATCGACTCAGTCCAAATAAATCGCCGAAACTCTTTCGGCCAGTAGACGAAGATGTCCGAGTCGTCGGGGGGAGGAGATGGTCGTCTGTGGAGTCTCGCCTCATAGAGCTCATGGTAGATGACCTCCCTCTCAAGAGGTTAGCTCTAGTTGGCGAAGAAGCCCCCGACTGCGATCCTCCAGGGGCGAACAAGGCGGCAGCAGGGGACTGGTGGAGTTTCGGGGTAAGGTCACTTTTCCCCGTACCAACGCCAGCAAGCTCCCCCGTGTGCGCGGATGCAGGCCGTGGGGTAGATGATACACCAAGCGACGATGACGAGGCGATAGCTGGAGGTCGCTTGTTCTTCTGTTGCTGGAGATGTGCAAGCGGAAACAACGGTTCCGGGGGTTTCCTTCCCCTCCGCAATTTGAAGAACGGAGTCGTCGGCTTTTTGGGGGTCGTGTTGGGGCTCTGATGAGAATGGCCATTGGAGCTCGCATCCGATCTCGAAGACTCGGATTGTCGGTTTGGGGGCGGAGTGAGGACGGTGCCGTTGGGACTGCCATGGGCGGCATGGGTCGACGGGCGAGGAGATTCAGGTTCTTCCAGAGTAGCGAGCGAGGGTCGACTCCTGTCGTCGGCGAAAGACTTTCTGAACATCTTCCTGGGCGGGGGGCGGTTGGGTACGGCCTCGTCACGGGGGATGTCGGTCGAGCGACGGAACTTGGCAGCGAGGCTCATGCGGGAGGGCTTCTTCCGGGGGCCATTGAACTCGTTGGTAGGGGCGGTGGTGATGATTTCGGGGGCTATTGGTGATGTCAGCAAATTGCATGCAGCGCAGGGCGGACGGGGATGAGGTACGTCGCGGGATAGGAGGGGGCTTCTCCGACTGTTGCTTGGCTCGGAGGGACAGCTGGGAATCGGAGGCATTGCGGAACCTCAGGACGGAGAAGCGACGGTGCTTGTTGGTCTCTTCCTGGATCGGCGGGGAGTCGGGGCGGGAGATGGATGAATCGCGGGTGGGCTGGAGAGCGACAGGCTCGCCCTCGTGGTCGCTGACGAACTCGGGCAGCGGGAGGGTCGGAGGCGCGTCCATGGTAGGGGAGCTGGGCGCGAAGAGGGTATGGCGGCGCATGTCGGTCTCACTGGCCATATTGCCACGACGGCGAAGGAAGGGCATAGCAACAACTGATCATGGTACACGGCCAGCCCAAGCGGTCGCGGTCGAGGTCGACGATGGAGGGCGGCGTGCGGCGTGGGAGAAGCGGCAGACGTGGGACGTGGGATGCGGACGTAAGTGGACGTATGAGCGACGTTGAGACCTAGGATAGGTGGTGGACGTGGACGTGGACGTGGACGTCCGGCGTGGCAGGGCGGCGGCTCTCGATGCAAGCACACCGAGCTAACGGGATGATCTAGGCGCGACGGAGACCATTGGGGCAGCTTGCGGGAGGTTGAAGGCGGCAGCTGCAAGGGCAGAGGGCCAAGATAGATCGGGGCGACGGTTGACGTCTCCGTATGTCGTCCAAAAGCTGGCCGTCGTCTGGGTCTGGTTTCGATTTGGCACCGTGATGCAGCAGTGCATTTGCCAAAGTCCCAGCTTTGCCCACCGGCTGGCCAGGGGCTGACGGGGCTGGCTGGGACCTGGCTTGGGACCTGACTGGGCCGTTTAGGGGCTTTGATTGGTTCGACACCCTGAGCAGCGCCCTGTCATACAGTGCCGACCCGCCGGGTCCCATGTGGCTGGGGGTACCTTCGGGGCCCACGGGAAAAGCCTGGCTTGCCTGGTGCCCGCTAGTTCTGATGTGGCTGGCGTACAGTGCATGATGCCGGGTTTGCGGGGCCTTGATTTCTCCCTT
Source organism: Neonectria neomacrospora (assembly GCA_013756995.1). Lineage (NCBI taxonomy): Eukaryota > Fungi > Ascomycota > Sordariomycetes > Hypocreales > Nectriaceae > Neonectria > Neonectria neomacrospora. The sequence continues at coordinate 1,337 of JABSTB010000819.1, read as the reverse complement.
TTCCTCTTCTCGACAGGCGACGTAGTACTTTTAGGTGCCCGGGAGTCCGGTGCCCTCCGCTAAGGTAGGCGTGTAGACTAGGGCCTCAGTAGTCGGGGGGCCCCCTCCAGGACTAGAGGGCTGCCTCTCTTATTTTTAGTGGTGCAGGAGCTGTAGGACTCGAGAGCTGGAGGATAGGTAGTAGGTAAGCCCAGCCCAGCCCAGCCTCCGCCTCAACGGCCCACCACGCCCACGCTCACGCCCTGAACGGATACCAGCTACAAAAGCACAGGCACCTCCCATACCCGGTACGTTCTCCATCTGGACTGGCAACTGGCCCTGGGAAAATTGAAAACCTGGCAGTCTGCAATTTGAGAGGACCTCGCACAGAATGGAGGCAGCGAGGAGGGCGCTTTACTCAGGGCTCTCCCAAGAGTGTGCGCGTCGTCATCTACGTCGTAGTAAGCAGTAGTATAGGTAGTTGGTTCTTGTCCACACTGTGTGCGTGCACTGGCCGGTGCGATGATGGAACAGCAAGGCAGCGAGCAAACCTGAAGCACCCGACTGCACCCACCCACCAGCGCTCCACGCTCTACTAACTACGTACTGTAATACGTACAGTACTCGTACTCCGTAGTCTACTCCGTACGCCAACCGCAGCACTCGTATTCCATCATCCCTCGTACATACTTCAAGCATCATCATATCTCAGATCCTGGCCCTCCCTTCGCAGAAAACCTCATCGCCCTCTGGCTGTCCCCTACCCAGGGTAGGGTGCTTACTGTTCCACCCTCCGCTCCAATCCTAAGTGCCTCTCCATCGAACTCGGTTATCCTCTGCCCAGGATGAAGCTGTCCGTCGCTCGCATCGCAGCATCGTCGCTGCTCCTGCTCCATGCCGTCGACGCTGCCGGCATTGACGCTCAACGAAACATCGCCAATAACGGCTACCATTCCGCCCCTGCCGACAATAACAATGCCCGTCTCTTCCCCTTCCTGACCAAGCTCCGTGACAGCGCCGTCGAGTTCGTCTTTGGACGCCATCCCACCAAAGCCGCAGCCCAGCCGCCCGTCCTCAACCAGCTCCGCGCCCAGTATGCAAACCAGCTCGTTCTGCGATTCAACGTCACCACCGCCGACGAGGAAGGCGCCCTCGCCGATGCCATCGCTCGTCTGTTCCTCGATGTCTGGGCCTTCACTGCCGAATTTGTCGACGTTCGCTTGCACACTGATGAGGTTGCGCCTCTCCTCAGTCTCCTCCCCAGATCTCTGCGCGCCGCTCAGTCGACTCTGATCCTCGACTTGGCTGCCGCCGTTTACCAGTCCCTCCCGGCGGATAACAGCCCCCATCGCCCCGAT
>JABSTB010000818.1:0-29418 GCA_013756995.1 Neonectria neomacrospora | reverse complement strand
GTAGACACCCTTGAGGTTCACGTCGACAATCCTGAGCCACTCCTCAGCTTCGATCTCATGGGTCTGCCGGCCACTGCCCCCGGCGCCGGCGTTGTTGACGGCGATGTCAAGGCGACCAAACTCGGCGGCGGCCTTAGCAATACCCTCCTTGACCTGAGCGGCATCACGGACGTCCATGTGCAGGGACAGAATCTGGTGTCCATGGGCAGATAGATATCCGGGCGTTTCTTTGATTTTGCCTCATGCGATTGAAACGTACATCTTTCAGTGTGAATAAATTCCTGTTGTACATACAAAAGAAATGCAATTGAGCGTCTCGCTTGCCGAAATTTCGTCACCGATCAAATATACATGAGTGTTATACGCCGAGCCATCGGGTTCATGTGTACCTGTCGTGAGGGAGGTCTGAGTTATCAAAGAATTGCTCGTTTGGCAGGAAATTATTCGTTCCCTGTTTGGGTCCCGAGATTGCTAATTAGTTCTTTGCGCACGGAAGCTGTGGCTCAGTCATGATGTCTTGGGACTGCTTTGGCGAAGGTACTCTCCGCTTGAACGGATGCGAGTGTTCGAGAGACGGCGCAAAGGTTAACAACTTAGTAGACATGGAAACTTTGGCCTAAAGGACAGTGGCTACTCGTGCGTGTTAGGTACTTGCCGCGACAGTGCTTGAGGGGTGGCGACACCAGGCGCCTCTCTTACGCTCTGCACAGTGGATCACGCGACGCCAACGGAGCTGGCGGAGTGACTTGCATACAGTGTGTCTTTCCCAAGTCCAACACTTGCTGTAGGATGACAGACATGGTCCCTGAAAGATGGAGAGAAGGGTGGCGGGTGAGAGGAAGGAGGAAGAAGAAGAAGAAGCAGAAAAAAGACAGAAAAAAGAATAGAGTAGCCCTTTGATAGTCAGGAACCTAGATCAAGACGCCGTGGATCAACTGAATGTGACTGGGGTCTTCGAAGATGTTCGCACGACAGCCATCAGGCGATGAGATATGGAGCAAACGGGAGTGGTGCAATGCGCACTCCTGCCCTAAGCCTCAGTGCGCTCCATCCCCACAGGCTCTTATCAGAGGCCTTAGCGACATGGCCTCAGTGGCCGTCGAGGATCGGGACAGTGGGGCTTCTGGGGAACTCGCGCGGACCACAATGGGGCGGCCGTTTTTAGTGCCCAAGTGCCGTCTGGGGTAGTGGGTCGTCCAGTGAAGGGGTGGATCCCTAGGGCCCAGAGTGGCCCCAGACGCGCAACGACAGGGACAACACTCGGAGGCTGCCACCTGGCCACCACCTGGACACTACCCTCTGTCTTCAGGCGGTTTGAAGGGATGGAATGAAACCAGCGGCATCCTCACGGCCGTCCATCCCGAGCGGCTCCCATCTGCAGTTCGACATTCAAATGCAATTGGCCAGTTCCGGCCCTCATCGAAGCATCTTTCGATTTCGTGTCCATTCGGGTTTTCTTCTCCCGTCTGTCGACCAGGAACCGTGGAAATCGACGTCGACACCACGCCACAAAAGCATCTGCCGGCGGCGGGCCCTGCCGACTCGACGCGACCCTGTCTCGACCCTGTCTCCAGGCAATTCAGTCTCGACTCGGACGATTCTAGAGACACGGAGAAGCAGATGCAGATTCTCACACATTCAATGCCTGATCTAAGGCGGCAATTTGGTTTACTTTCCCTTCTGGTTCCCCCTTTCCCGCCCATCTGTCGCCCTGTGTTGTTCTGTGCCGCTCTGGTGCCCTTGCGTCGCGTGCCACTGGCCCTTGCGTCGCACTGTTGCAAGTCGTGCCTGTGGGAGGTTGCAGCCACGGAGCGTCATGACCCAATAGATGTCCAATCAAGGGGCACAGCGCGGCGAATCATTGTCCTGATGGCGGTGCGGCAGACGTCGAGATTGGGTAGGATCCGAAGCCATTCCATGCCGTGTCACACCTCGACAGCCACCGTGTACTTCCCACAGTGTGTCTTGGACGACCCGGACGCCAGAGTCGCAGTTACCCCTTCCTTCGCACTCACTCCCGTCACGCCCACGCAATATAACCGGACGCAACCAGCTGCTCACGCGCACTTACCCCGCTCGCTGCTCGAGGTATGAGAGGTCGGCTAACACGTTCTTACCTTTGGGTAGGTACGTAGAAGGTATATAAACGATTGCCCGCGTACCGGTTTGACTTCAGGATCCTTTTGTGTATCCCTACTTCCGTCACCAAACAGCCACCCGCCTTCCATTTCCATCCCTTGATCACACCCTTCTTCATCTCTAGCCATCATCCGTCATCCATCATCCATCAACAATCTTCCGCCCTTCACTTTCCAACCTCTCTTCATCAATCTTGCCTGACCATTCCGTCACGGTTTTCGTCCGTCAGCAACAGTCAGTCACTCTCCCATCTCATTTCCCCTCTTCCATCCCCTCCTCTCTCCTTAGCCTTGTGTTTCTTCTCGTCGTCTCTTCCCTACTCCCTCCCAGGAATCAAGAGCAGCACAAGTCACTGACCACATCAACAGAATCACCCAACCACCTCCTTCCAACACACACACAACATACATCATGCCTGTCCGCATCCCACGTCTTCCCCAGGCCAAGCGCTCAGAGGTCGTCATCTTTGGTGCTGCTGGCGTTGGTGTCTTGGCCCCCCTATACCTTTTCATGCCCGGTGCCGAGGAGCGCCTTGCCAACCAGACCAACAAATGGGCGCCTCGGTGGGAACGCAACATCAACTACTTTGCCTCTCCCGTTGAACGCGGTGTTCAACGTATCGAACCTCCCGTCGCTAGGATTGTCCAGCGCGTCGAGGACCGCCTGCCCCTTGAGAGGATGGCGGTATCAGTAAGCACGGGAATCCGGAACGGCATCGCCAGATTCGGCCCTGAACCCAAGTCCGGCCCCTCTAGTGGCTCAGCCTAATGAAGCTTTTGTCGTTCGCGACTGTCGAGGCAACTGGTGAGCCGTTTTCATGTATATCATGGCAGAGTTGACGGGGTGATGAAGAACCTGTCGATTCTTGCCCTCACATAATTAAATTCATCGTCATGTTGAGCACCCACCTCGAGCACCTTCCGTCAATGATGCATTAAGACTCTGTTGCCCAGTTCCTTTGCCACTGTAGCCATTTCAGCCCAAATCACACAATTACTATCTTCCCATCATCCCAGTCACGTCCAATCCTGGGTTCTCAATCGGTGTCCATGCCAACAGCATCTCTTAGCCCTTGCCAGGGTCGCTCCATAACACGCCTAAGACTGTTCAATTGAGACAAGTCACACCGCCACTCTTCCATATGCACCTACGTGGAGCTTGAGGTTTGACTTTTCGGCCTTTCCCACCCACTAGTGTCACAGGTTGGAGTTGCAGGTATTCCATATACTCCTGGTCATAATGGTCGGCGACATAATTGAAGCCCATACAGGCTCGGGGTCATGACCTCTGCCCTCTCTAGCTTCCCATTTCCCGCCGCCTTCTGATCCTGGGACCGGGAACCTGTTCCTATGTCTCCGTTCCCGGGTGTGTTGAACCATGCAGGGTGATTGACAATACTCTGCAGTGTCCCCAGCACAACCGCCCAACGGTTGGAATGATTATGCCCAGAGCAGGCGGAACGATAGGTTTTCAAACCGTAACGAGTCCATCGAGTTGTCAATTGACTAGCAATCAGCATACATACTTCTTGGTTGCCCCGTGTAATCTCCCTACCTACTTCACCTGGGTCATAGCTTGGGCGACGTTCTGTCAACCTATGGTTGACCGTTTTAATCAAGGCCACGATCAAAAGGACAGCATCACCCAAGCTACAGAATGATCATGGAACATCCCTACAACTAGTTCTTCTTCCCTTTCGGTTACCTCGGGACCCTTGAATGCACCTAGTGATGTTGTAATTTTCTTTGTTGTCATCACACAGCCAGACATCTCTGTTGATACGTCAGCAGTATTCTACGTCGCTGTCCAAATCGCCAGCAACTACTTTTTCCATGTTTTCCCCCGTGCAACCCTTGCTAATACCTGTCCTCCCTGCGGCCTCAGCTCTGAGGGTCCGAATAGCTCATTTTGCAATCCCAATCAGTCTAGAATTTCAAAGGCCGGAGCTAAAACCACGGGTTTCTTGTCGTACGTGAGCACGTTTGCAGTTGTGGAGCATCGAAGGTTGGTGAACTCTGTTCGGGATATCGCCACCTCGGAAGCCTCGAAGTCGGCAACACGCCCGTTTCCTTGGATCGTGGTTCCAATCCGACTCCAGAGACAAGAAGACAGACAAGGACCCTGAGGCTCAAGGCTCGAGGTGCTGAGTGGACCCTCAAGCATGATCCTGGGCAAGTCGGTTAGAAGAGATACGTGCCCTGGCCCTTAGTGGAGCCACAGCAGCCAACAAGTGGCCTTGGCTACTCCTAACGTTATCCTGATGGGCCGATCAATTTCCGCGTTGTTTTGGTTTAAGACCAAGCCACATCGCCGCGCTTGCGTTTTCGCCTCAACCTCATCGACTCGCCCGTTCCGACTCGTTGCAAGATGACCAATCTCCTCCGAGGATCAGCCTTCATCACTGGCGCCGCCTCCGGTAAGTCCGCCTAATTAGTCTACCCCGCGCGACTCGGGGCCCCGCGTTCCGAGCCCCCCGAGCGCCGAAGTTGCGCCATTACATTACCCCGCCCACCGACGAACCACTCGTTCACCATCTTGGTTCCTCCCCACGTGCCAAAGACTAGAGCGCTGATCTTCCCCCACTCAGGCATCGGACAGCACACGGCCGTCGCCTTTGCAAAGCATGGCATCACCAAGCTGGCCCTGGCCGATGTCAACCTCACGGCTCTCGAAGAAGCAAACGCCGCCTTGAAAAAGAGCTTCCCCGATGTCCAGATTCTGTCCCTGCACATGGACGTCCGTGATGCCGCTCAGGTCAAGGAGGGTATTGCTAAGGCCGCCGCCGAGTTTGGTCGCCTTGACATCGCCGTCAACAACGCCGGCGTCGGGGGCAGTGGCCGGCAGACCCATGAGATCGAAGATGAGGAGTGGCTCAGGATTGTCGACGTGAACCTCAAGGGTGTCTACCGATGCCAGAAGGAGGAGCTTGGCTTCATGGTCAAACAGGAGTATGGCCACAAGTTTCGTCCTGGGAATGGCTCCGCGCTGACATCCGAACAGTGACCTTGGTACCAGAGAAGGCCGTGGGCGCATCATCAACGTGGCAAGCATGTACGGCATTGTGGCACCTTGCAACCGCCTTCATCACACCGCCTACGCGACCTCGAAGCATGGTAGGTCGTCCACTCACGAGGCCCATCGCAGCAGAGGCTAATTGTCCGCAATAGGAGTTATTGGACTGACTAAGGCGGACGCCAACTCCTATGGAAGCGTGGGCATCCGTATCAACGCCATCTGTCCGGGGTACGTGGGAACCCCTTTTCTTCTAGAGAACATGGCCACGGACCCCAACTCTGCCCTTGCGGCAGATATTTCTCGTACGCCATTCACTCGGTTGGCCGAATTGGAGGAGATTGCCGACAGTATCGTCCTCATGGCTTCTCCCATGAGCAGTTACATGCAAGGTGCTAGCATGATTGTCGACGGAGGCTTCACCACCAACTAAAATCCTCTGAGCTGCGTAGCCTTGGGTGTGTCGAGAATCGAGTTTTGGATCACAGAACTGGTTGGATTTCAGTTACAGGCGGCTCTAAGCCATTAATCCTTTCCCCTTAGCGATGGAGACACCAACAGGCTTCAGCTCTACACTGCAAGGGAGATTGAGAACTAATAGTCCCCAGTCGTTCATCATGACATTCCAAGCCACGCATGTCCCAGAGGAATGCTACTATTTCAATTGGACTAAACCTACCGTGCTCCTAGACTTGGTCTTCAATTACATGCTATAGTTGACAAGAGTCTTCCTGTTGCCGAGGCAGGTATAATCAAACAAGTCCAAGTGTTTCATATTCAAGAGTGAGATAAAATGCCAGGCGGAAGACTGATGTTCCACGCATATCTAAACTAAATAAACATCTTCCCGGCCTTACCTCCGCGCATATCGAACGAACGAAGATAATTGAAGCATCTTCAATGCTCAAGAAAAGCTGAAGAAGTCAAGAGCGTGGTTTCTTGGTGTTCCAGCGGACCCATCCTCACCGGTGGATAACTTTTCTCTGTTCTGCACCAGGCCACTCAAGCTTGCGGGACTCATAGCCACAACGCTGGTGTCATCTTCAATCCAATCCACTCCATTTTGCACCGTCTTTGTTTGATTCGATGAGGTTTTTCTGTCCATGTTCTTCCCGGTGTTACTACCACCCTTGTCCTCGAGATTGTTAGCATCCTTGCCTACACCGAAGTTGGGCGCTCCCGACATAATGCCAGAGGAAATCGCCGCACTCTGACCCAATACTGAACTTGCACTGAGACCTGCAGGGCCTGATGTCCAATCGGTTGCCGGGGGGTCGAAAGACCCTGACCCATGGATGTGATGATCGTGCATATTTTCTAGACCCCACGTTTCGGATGAAGGGATGACCAGATCCATGCCGTCCATTCCAAGCACACCCTCACGAGTGCCCTCGGGCTGTTCCATGTCAACAGCAGTGTTGCCCATGAAATCCATGTTCAGATGCCCAGAAGTGTCGCCAACTCCCATCGAGAACAGGAACGAATCAAGCGGGGAATGATTCTGCGGGTTTAAACCACTTCCGAGCTGGGTTTGGCTCTTGCACGAGCTTGGTGGTGTAGGTTGCGGCCTAACGCCGAAGAAAGGCGGCCTCGGGCGAGTAAACTCGGATGCCCTTCGGCTTGTTGCTGGCCGCCTCTTTTTAAAGGGCTGTGCAAATTCCGGATCGGCAGCCTCACGTCTCATAGGGATCACGGACGAAGATGTGTCGCTGTTGAGCGAAACTCCACTCATTCCACTGCCAGGAACACCATTGAACGGAATTTCATGGTAGCTGGTGCTTCCACTGCGAGGCCGAGGAGGGTCTCCCATTCCGTTACGGATTTGCTCCAGAACAGCCTTGAGCAAGTCGTCCATTCTGCTTGCTGGGTGATAAGTATGGCTCATATCGCCGACGGCATCGGAAAGGATCTCCAGGTAGCCAACATAGGTTCGCCGATCCGCTTCACTGCGTTGGTATGCAAGGGCAGCAATCAGGGCAATGGCAGCCGTACCGGCATGTTGGATACCCGTAACAAATATCTTGCGTCCATCATATTTCTGTCGGTGCTGCCAGAAAATGCGCGCGACTCGAATTGCCTGTTGCGTGCAAATGCTACGGGAGAGAGAAGTCCGACTATCATGGACAATGATGTGTGGATCACCCATCCCCAGCGAGTGGTTTTCAGTAGCTAGGATTGAGTGTTGTGACGTCGTCTCAGGTGCAAGAGACATGTGATTGCCATCCGGGCTTGGGTGTGATCCGGTGCTGGCACCGTCTCCCGTAATGGAACCATACTTGGCCCAGGGCCTGTGCAGAAGGATCATTGTTACGTGATACTGTTGGTGCAGAAGGAAGAAACTGTAGGGGGCCATCTTGATATTGCTGGGCTTCCATGCGAGGTGGTCGGGGAGCCGTCGATACCAGTTCTGGAGTTGTCTGTCCAGGTTGATGACATGCAGGTAGGCATTATCTTCTGCTTCCCCACTGGCGAACAGGTTGTACTGCTCGGAAGCGTTGTTGGAAACCGTGTTGTCCCGTGTTTCCACGATTCGGCCAGCCAGCTCCATCAATTCGATGAGTTGCTCGTAAATCTCGGTTATCAAGTCGCGTTTCGGGGGTTCAAACCCACCCCAAGTGAGATTTGAGAGTCGGTTTGATAAAAGGTCGACGTCTTGGCTCTTGATTGCTAAGGGCCGCCCAAGGAAGAGACCCCAGTATTTGTCGTAAATGATGCAGGCTCTCATGGCCATGTTTCGGATGCGACTTTCCTGCTCCGGCATGTCGTTGCTTCTACAGTCCAGGTGAAGGCCAATATCGAAGGCAAGGCGGTTTGCCATGCCTGTACACAAATAACATCTGATTAGCAAAACAACAAACACCTCAGTAGACATTTCGTCTCACTTACCCGAGTACATCCAGCCGGTGTTATCTCGTCCAACTCCACACTCGAGATCTCCAAGAAGCAGAAGTGCTTGAACGCTTGGTATTCCACCTGGGCGTTCAAGTTCAATGTCTAGCATATACTTGGCTTCTCGATGTAGGGTGCTCTCTCTGGGAGCGAGGGTTATCTTGCGCATATCGTCCCGGTCCATGTCGGCCACGCGGTAACCCATGGCGAGGATTGTAATATGGAGGAAGGAAGAGTAGAACTTGGGAGAATTGTCTTGTGATTCACGATCGGCCTCAAAGGCGCTGCGGTCAATCACCTGTAAGATGGAGTTGTAGTAGGCGAAGAACTGGTTGACGAGGTAGTCGTGTGTTTCGACGCTGAAAGAACGGATTATTCTCTCGGCGCGACGGACTTGCTCGGGTGGCTCCCGGGAGTCGAATTGATCTCTAGACTCTGCATAAACGTGGCTGTTTGCCGTGGGGCCGAAGAACCTGAGTCTTCCAGAAAGTTGGTCGAAAGAGAGATTGCCCTTAGTGGAGAGCAGACGGTGGATGATGTCTTCTTGTTTGGAGTCAAGCATTCGGAACGGGGAGTCTTCTTTTGCCAATGGCTGGAGCACCTGGCTGCTGGATATGTCTGGATCTCCATGATTACTGTCCGGGATCGCGAAGTCGTCGTGGCGCGAGTCCGGGGGAGAAGGGACATCACAATTGGGAGAGATGCCCTCGGAGTTCTTTTGCTGCTTGAGGTGACTCGAAACCGATTCCCCGTCGTCCTGCTTGGACTGGTTTTCATGCCTTGTCTTGGGTGGATGGGCGGCAGGGGGTGGCACCACGCCCGTGTCAAGGAGCATGCCTTCGAGCATTGAGATTCGATCCGAGAGAGAGGACATGTATGCCTTTGAGATGGGTCTGCAAGAGGGAAGTTAGTGGACTGGAGTTTGGATTCTGGAATGAGATAACACAAGGGCGGCTCCGTACCGTCTCCGCTCATCGTCATTCTTTATGATGCAATCTGCGCCGGTCCGTTGACAGGCTGTGCAGGAGGTGTGGTTCTTGGGCACAACACATCTAATTCTTCGGTCACGGCATGAAGCACAAGCGACGGAAGCTCGATGGCGGACTTGTTGCTTTGTGGGCGGGCGACCGTTCTGGCCCTTTGGAGAAACGTTCTCCTGGGTTATGATGTCGCCGGAGCCCGAAGGTGGGACATCTTTGGAGTCGACGGACGAGACCATGGTCGATGAAGCTTGAGGCTTGAAGCTCGAAGCTAGGTTTCAACAAGTAGGAAGCTGGGCTCACTGAGGAATCAAGGCTGTCGGTAGGTTCACTCGCTCGTCAAGTCTGGAGGCATCACAGGTCACAGCTGGACAACACGGTTGATGGAGACAGAATCAGAATTGAGAGGGTCGAGCCGCGAGCGGAGAAGCAAGCTGGGGCCAAGTTCCTTCCCCACGGGGTGCGGGCTGCGGTCTGCGGACTGTCCGGGGAAACGTCAAGTTGGCAATGCCCAAGTCCATTGACTTGGGCCTATGGAGACGCTTCCAATGCAATGCGCGACTGGGTTGACTCCACTCCGGAACCCCGATGCTAGGGCCCTGACGCCCTCTACGCAGGCCTGGCCTATTTCGTTAGCCTCGACGATAACCTTGGGAGACGTACGGGGTTGTGCCTGCCTCGTCGTCGCAAGCGTGAGCCCGTGGCGTTTGGGGGACGAGTGAGTGGGTGGCCATCAAATGGGTCCGTGTCCTCCCATTGCCGTGTTTGGCTAGCGGACCATTGTCCACTGGAGCCGGCGTCAAGGCGCCTGCACCATCCTCTAAGGCTCCAAGGCTCTAAGGCTCCTAATTGTCCTCACAGACTCACACTCCGCCTTCCCCTGCCTACAGACTCCTGTACTTGAGTACGTACTGGCTAGTTCCCTAAGTGCTATCCGAACACTGCCCCGGCAAATTCAGATCCCCAGATGCGGGGTTCGCCAGCCCCTCACAGAGCCCGGGGTACGGACCATGGATGGACCTAGGTAGCTGGAATGCACCCATACGAGGCTGTACAGGCTTGTCACTTGACCGTTCCACTGACAGTTCCAAGCAATTTGGTTCTCGAAAGTAATGTCTCCAGATTGACCTCAGGACCACTGCTTGAGCCACAGTTGCCAACAGGCCTGGGGCTCACAGAAGCCACTATAGCTAGCGCTCTCAGGAGTTGAGTTGGAATCGAAGTTGAGAATTTGGGGTTGACCAGAGTCATATCACTGTCGCTCCACAACCCTGGGACCATCTCCTTCAGTGTGCCAAAAAGGAATTCTCATAATCCATTGAGAATAGCGCCACCGAGCGGTATTTTGTTGCTCCCCACCCCTTCACCCTCCCTTGGCAACACGGCCTGTCATCGAGCGGTGATAAGTTGTTGAGAAGGTTAAACCCGACTCTACTCCGGAGTCCGGACTCACTAGAGTGCTCCACCACAGGCCTCCATTGTCGGAGAGCCCCACCCATGCAAGTGGCCCCGTCTGGACAGCGCTGCCGACATAATCAACCATCACCCCGTCTGTCCACAACAGGTGCCTCCGGTATCTAAGATAGTCATTGCTATCCTTCTGATTGGGAGACCAACGAGTATCATGTATTTCGGTGTTGCTGCCATGCATCTCGGCAGTTCCAACCGTTTCACTGAGCTCGCACTGACATGGAAAGCTGTTGGTCAAAGGAACAGGAGCATGCAGTTTGAGAGCACCTGGAAACTTGGATATGGGCGCAGCCTCGACAGGGCTCTGGTTCGTTGGCTGTTGGCTGTTGGCTTCATCACTATCACGGCGCATTCGGCTGCCACTTTGTCCAAATGACCGACTACTTTTTTTGTTGGAGAGGCGGCCAAAGATTGCCCGAAACCTGAAAATGCGCCACCGGACGCAACTTGGCAACCTCCAAAGGGGTCAAGCAAACAAAGGCAAGCGTCTCACCAATTGGAGCTCTGCCTATCTACCCCGCATCCCAACCTTGCCATCTCAACTGAATCAGGCTTCCCCGGCTAACTGACTCATGATGTAGGCTAGGAATTCGCCCCGTATGCCTGGGTGTGTTCCGCGCGACAAGGGCATTCCCAGTCCTCTCCACATCCAATGTCATGCCCGAGCTAACAGGACACTACCACCTTCGCCTAACGCGTCGTCGTGCTTCATTGGTTTGCAATGCCCAACGGCCCAGGAAGGCACATGTCGGCAGCTTGGGTCACAGGCTCGGGAGGGTCACAGGCTTGCAGGCTTGCAGGCTTGCAGGCTTGCAGTTCCAAAGAGCTCTCTCATTTCTATGGACAGAATCCGTATCAAACAAAGCCCCGCCGTCTCCATACCCAAAGCATAGAACCATGGGGTCATGGGAAGGCTTGGCTGCGCACTAATGGTATACAGCTTGGCACGCAAACAGTCCCCGGCACGTCGGCACCACCACTGGCAACTCCACCTGCGGAGAGAGATGTCATCACTCCTTCGCACCCCGTCGTTCACCCGTCTCCGATACAGGCCACAGCCCTTAATCGACGTTCCAGTCGTGGTCCCCGTTTCGGACGTACGTACTCAGTCCCTCGACTGACTGGGTCGTGTTGGCCTTTACCTGGCCGTTGCCGAGGAACGCAAATCGATTGTTGAAGCGGTATCTAATGTCGTAGTCCTCGTACCGGGGTTCCTTGATTGACTTGAGGAAATGGATTGTCTGTAGAATGTGTGAGCATATGCCGCGACGAAGCTGCACGGGAAGGGTGAAGACTCACGCAGCCTGGCCATAGATAGATTCGGTTATTCTGCTTCCCGTCTTTGAACCAGCTGCGGCATTCCTCCTGGAACACCGTCTTCTTATGAAACTCATCGAAGTGGGCGTAAATGTCATTCAGAGCATCCTGCTTCACGCTGATTGAGCGGATGTTCTCATGCTGAATCTTCTTCATCATCTTGATGGAATACTCGATTGTCGTCTCAATCGACGGCAACAGTGTTCCTGATGACCAAGTTGCTCCAGGGCCCTGTTATTCATCGTCAGCGAGCCGCACACAAAAGGCCGACAACTCTATCAACAACAGCACCGTAACAAAGATAGACAATTGAAGAAAAACGAACTTACAACAATGGTAAAGTAGTTGGGAAATCTCGGCGCAGACACGCCGAGATAGAGGTTGACAGACTCTCCCCAATCCTCGTCCAGCGACTTTCCGCTACCGTTGATGAGCTTGAATGCTGGTCGGAAGGCCACTTTGAACCCTGTCGCGCACACGAGGATGTCAATCTTGTGTGTCTCTCCATCTTCGGTAACTATACCCTCCGGCACGATCTTCTTGATTCCGCCAAAGACAGGTTCAACATTGGGCGACGCAAGTGCCTCCAAGTAACCGTCGCCAGGCGAGATACGTCGGCAACCGGGCGACCATTTAGGAATGATGAACTCCTTGAGCTTTTCGTTCCCGGGGCCAATGCGACGCTCCATCTCTTCAGTAATTGACTTTCGGAACTTGTTGGACGTATCTGAGCCCTGAAAGAACATGGCAAACAGCGAGTTGATTTCTGCTTCAATGCCCTTTCGAAACTTGAGATGATATTCCGGGTCGTCCCGGAATCTTTGCTTTTCCACTTCCGTAAAAGTATACTGGCGCTTCCCAGGCTGCTCGCCGGGCTCTTCTTTCAGAGACTCGAGCGTCGAGTTTCCAAACGGGGGTGAGATCCAGGTGGGAGATCGCATGAATACTTTCATGTCTTTCACAACTTTTTGCAGGGCCGGTACAATCTGTACGCTAGTTGATCCGGTGCCAATGACTCCAATGGACTTACCCTCGAAGTCGACCGAGTGATCCCAGGACGCCGAATGCATCTTTGGGCCGGCGAAGTCGTGGAGACCGTCGATATCGGGCCACACCCAGTTGTTGAGGATTCCAGTGCCATTCACCAGTACGTGGCACCAATCTTGCCATGTTCCTTTGGTCACTTGATCCTCTAGAGTAAGGCTCCATAGGCCCTTCTCCTCATCCCATCGTCCCTCGACGACCTTGGTGTTGAGTTTCATATACTTCTTTAGATCGTTCTTCTCGGCAAACTCTTCGAAGTACCGTTGGATCTCGTCGCCGTAGGCAAAGTAGTTGGCCCAGTCGGGTTTGGGGTCCCAACTGTAGGTATACAGGTGTGATGGAATCTAGGAATACACAATTAGGCCATGGACTTCAACAACAGACTTTGGAGACATACATCGCAAGCCACACCAGGATACGTGTTTTCCAGCCACGTGCCCCCAAAGTGGTGGTTCTTTTCAAAGAGGGTCAACTCCCAGCTGTCTGGCACCATCTGCTTTCCCATCTTATACCCCAAGCAAAGGCCCGAGGCCCCAGCTCCGATGCATGCCACTCGTAGCTTGGTGGGCTTGGAGTGGTATTGATCGAGGACTTGGTATGAGGTCTTGCTGGAGACGGACGGAGGGTAGTGGAAATCTGGAACGAGGGTTTTGACACTTTTCGGTACAGTATGGCCGTTGGTCACGACCTTGGTGGCAGTGACACCAAGGAAGACATCGTCAGCTGCATGTGGTGCCATTGTGATACACCGGCTGTTGTGATCTGAATCTTAGGTGGATGAGGAGGAAATCACAATGTTAGACGAGGTTGAACAGGTCCTTCCTCGAAACAGTAGGATCGCCTTAGTAGATATAGGAATCACAGAGACACCAGCTTGCTAGGCTCAGAGGAGTTAAAGCGGAGTCGGGGAGGGACGACTCTAGGATGGCATGATCAATGGCATGTCTGGGAATGAATTGGATGGCTAAGCTAGCTAGTGAGGTGTCCTGGAGCAAGAGAGCATGTTGGTACCCGAGATGTCTGCGCACAAGAGGCTTGGGTCGTGTACATTCTGGAGATCCTTTGGGTGGGCCGCGCCAGTTTTGGGCGTAAGGGATACACATTTCCTGGTCGTCCTGTTTCGGGGCCGCGGGGACGCCACGGGGCCTATACAGCACAATGCGGGGAAACATATGGGCATGGATGGTCGTAGGCGTAGAATTACGGATAGATGTGGCCTAGGTGTGACTTCAGGTTAAGATGGCTGGATAAGTTTAACCGTTAGTCCAATCAGCCCAGATCCTGGCGAGATTGGAAACCTGCCCGTTCTGGCTTGTTCGTCTTAGACACTCGCGAGGCCATTGCTGAAAGCCTTTTATCATTATTTGGACCTTCTCTTAGGGCGGAACCGAACGATTAAACGTAGGGGCGCTGGAGCTTTTCTTTGCAAGGCCAAGGTGGACATTGAACAGGGTGCACCGGTGGTCACTTGGCATCTACATCACAACATTACTATCATTCCCAGCTCTTCCCTCTACCAAATAGATAGGACAGCCATGGATCTAATTTCTCTATCACTACCAACGCCCATTTCCCGTTCAGTCTTTTAAGTATGAAACTATATCGCGACAAGAAGGGACAATCTCTTCTAGGGCCGGGATTGGATGGTGAGTCGGTGGTACAGGGTACGACACGACTGGAATTCCGATGTCAATTTTCTCTTGTCCCAAGAATCCCACTCGTATCGTTTTTTCTGTCACGATGGGTATTATACGTGGTGTGTACAGCGGCAACAGAAAGAAACGTCAATAACAAACAACATGGGAGCTGGCGATTATTTACACCAAGGTTGGGATCCAGCACTCGATGACGACGTTGCCTTTGACATGTGATGATTCAGCTGGGTCCCTGGAACCAAAAGCTGCGAATTGTTCCCCGGACACCTAGTTTGCGCTGCGGGCAAAGGGTTCCTGGTTGGCCATGGCGTCGGTTCCCCTTTTCCTGGTCATCAGAATGTGGGGTAATTAACGCGGAGCTGTTCGTACAGTGGGGTAATTACTAGACCGCCAATGGAACAACTCCAACTCTTCCATCCACATGTCTCTGGACGCTGGAACCAGATAACCTAGACCACATGCCACTGATGGGAGTGCAATTGATTACGCAGTGCGCCTGCGGTCTGGTAGAGCTCCCGGCTCGGCTGAAGGCGACGCGCCCTTCATTGTGACAGCGTCTTACCCCTCTGGTAAAGCTTGGGCAGTGCCGTCCTGCCTAGCACATCCCGGCTTTGGCTCTTCAGCTTGATGATTTCCGCGACTCATCAACAACTCAGATCCGGCCATATCCTGAGATGCGGGGTCCCGCGCTAGTCATGGCCTCACTAGTGACGGTACTAATGACTCTCGTCCGTCCCGCATTTCTATCACCTTATTGCCCCGCTACTTTCCTCTTCTAATTGCTTGTCCACGATTCCACCGACACCCGAGACTCGGTGTCCAGATTACACACTTCAAACATGTCTTCGAACCACGCGCTGGTATTTGGTATGCTTCTGACCTGTTCCCACGAGTCGCAGCTGGGCTGACATGTTCCCCAGGCGCCAGTGGCATCACTGGTTGGGCCATTACCAATCTTATTCTCAATGGATACCCGACCCCAGACACGTTTGACTCCGTCACGGCACTCACCAACCGTCCTCTGGGGGCCGAAGCAGCGCAGTGGCCATCTTCTCCCAAACTTCAGGTTGTCAGCGGCATCGACATTCTGACGCCCAGTGGACAATCGGGACTGGAAGCGGAACTCAAGTCCAAGGTAACGCACATGAGCAGAGTCACTCATGTCTACTTCTTCGGTATGCGGGCATCAGGAGATATTGTTTCAGGGTAACCCTACTCACCAGTAACCAGCATACATCATGGATGCGGATCCAGCCAAGGAGATTTCTACGAACGTGGACCTACTTTCGAGGGCCATCCGAGCTGTTGAGGTGCTAGCGCGCAACCTCAAGTTCGTTGTCCTCCCGACCGGCACAAAAGCATATGGCGTACATCTGATTGACGAGTTCCCATTCAAGAGCAGTCTCCCGTTGAAGGAGTCTCTGCCAAGGATCCCCGAGCCCCACGCCTCCCAAATGTTCTACTACAACCAGTGCGATGAGCTGGCTGCCCTTTCGAAGGGAAAGAAGTGGACTTGGTGCGATGTGATCCCCGATGTGATTGTCGGTTTTGTCCCCAACAACAACATCTACTGCCTGGCACAGGCCCTTGGTCTGTATCTTTCCCTTTACGCCGAGATCAACGGAAAGAACAGCGAGGTCCAGTTCCCAGGCACTGAAGAATCG
This sequence comes from Neonectria neomacrospora, assembly GCA_013756995.1. Taxonomy (NCBI): domain Eukaryota; kingdom Fungi; phylum Ascomycota; class Sordariomycetes; order Hypocreales; family Nectriaceae; genus Neonectria; species Neonectria neomacrospora. The sequence continues at coordinate 13,248 of JABSTB010000818.1, read as the reverse complement.
TGGAAGATACTCAGCAACGACAGTAGTCAGGACATCGTGGCCAAGATCGCCATCCACGCCTCTCTACACCCCGAACAGTCGAGCGGGCAGCGGTACAACGCTGCAGATAACTCCAAGGCCTCGTCGTGGAGTGAAAAGTGGCCCATCATCTGCAATTATTTTAGTCTCAAGGGGGTTGGGCCACCTGCGGGTGGATCTGGCCCGCAACCAACACAATACCTGGCGGACCACGTCGAGGAGTGGAAGGAGGTGGAGAAGAAATACGGCCTGGTAACGGGTCGTGTTGGGAACGAACGGAGTTTTGGTGGCTTTCCGTACTTCATTATGACCATGTTCAACTTTGACAGGAATCTCGACATGTCGCAGACGCACGAGATGTGGGCGGAGGCGACGGAGGAGGTTAACACAACGACAGCGTGGTGGACAGCGTTTGATCGGTTCCGCAAGGCCAAAATTATTCCTTAAGACTTTAGGTCTTTGCTGTAAACAATTTTGAATACACCTTTTCTTAAGTCAATGGTCTCAAGGCGTGCATCGCCCACAGCCCTGTTCTCAATGGGTGATTTAAATGAATTCGGGGTTTAGAGCGTTCGAATACCCACACCATTGCACCATGATGCCCACATCCCTCTGGCCATTCCGAAGCTTATGTTGATTGCTTACTTGCTAGCTCCCCAAGGTAATACAATAGCTTCTGTAGAACATCGATCTGGAGCCCCGTCATAAAAACAAGCCGCCAAAGGCCTGTCATCGTGGATTCGTGCCGGCTCCCCGCATCCAAAGCATTCGGCCCCCCGTTTACGTTTACCCCGGCTATTTCCCCACCTACAACTAACACAAACTACTAAGCACCTAGCGACGTGGACCTCGGCGATGCTATAGTGGCCCGGGGCAGTTGCTTGTACCCAGCGGCGCTAAGAGAAGGCAATCTTTCTGGATATCCTTTACCTACTCCCGCTCGCACACCTACCATGCCAACCACTCTTGATTCTTCACTTTCACAGCCAGCGTCTCGGAAATCACAGTTCAACTCTGCAGTTGGACTCCCCCTACTCTGTACAATCACCTGGACGAAACCCAGGCAAGTCATTTCTTCGTCATGTCGCCCAGTTCCACTGTCGACAATGCCGTTCTCGATGGCCCGGCGTTCGGCCATCTTCCCCGATGGGTCAAGGCCAAGCTTCGGCCCATTGCCATCGAGAAGATCCAGGCCGTCTATGACTGGGTTGAAAACGAGTGCATCCCACGGGAACCTGTCATGGCTGCACAGGTTGACGCCAAAAGATGGGCAACGCCGCCTCTGATGAACGAACTGCGCGCCCGGGCCAAAGAGCGTGGTCTCTTCAATCTGTTCCTGCCCAACCACTTCGAGGAGAGCCCCGGCCTTACCAATCTCGAGTATTCCTGCTGCGCCGAGATTATGGGTCGCTGCTACTGGGCTGCCCAGGTGAGTTGGCTATCCGTCCCGACGAGCATTGGATGACTGACGACCCCAAGACTATGAACTGCCACGCCCCCGAGACAGGAAACATCGAATTGCTCGCCAAGTACTGCAGCCCTGCGCAGAAGAAGAAGTGGCTGGTACCCCTGATGGAAGGGTCAGCATCCTCGGCCTACAGCATGACGGAACCTGACGTTGCCGCCTCGGATGCTACCAACATCGGAATCAGCATTACCCGCGACGGTAATGAGTACGTCATCAACGGCAGAAAGCTCTACGCAAACTGTCTTTGGAACAAGGATCTCTCTTTTTACATCCTGATGGGCCTCAGTGATCCCCAAGACCCAAACAAGTGGAACCGCCATACCATGATCATCGTCCCTTGCGACACGCCTGGCATTACCCAAGTGCGAAACTTATCGATCATGGGGTATGACTGGGCCCCCGAGGGTCATGGAGAATACGTTTACGAAAACTGCCGGGTTCCCGCCGAAAACGTCATCGTGTCTCCTGGAAAGGCTTTCATGATTGCCCAAGGCAGACTTGGTGGCGGGAGAATTCATCATTGCATGAGGTACGTTCAGTCCAAAACTTGTCTTATGTCGCAGACGAGCCACCTGCTCACAATTTCATAGGTTGATTGGACAGGCCGAGAGGGCGTACGAGCTTGCTCTCATAAGGTGCAACGATCCCAAGAAGAAGCCGCGGGGAAAGTTGATTGGAGAGTTTGACTCGAACATCGAGAGAATTGCACAGATGCGCCTTGACATAGACTCTATGCGGCTCATCGTATGCAGCGCTGCCGATACCATGGACGAGGTCGGCAACAAGGAGGGGAAACGGTGCATTGCTATGTGCAAGGTCCTAATCCCTCACAAGGTTACCGAGTTGATCGATGAGGTGATGCAAATATGGGCTGGGCAAGGTCTTACCCAGCATACACCACTGCCACAACTATGGACATATGCCAGATTTGTGAGAGTGGCCGACGGGCCTGGTAAGCACCTACTTGACTTACTTGTGAATACGCAACTACTAACATGCTCTAGACGCAGCTCACAAGCACCAAGTTGGTCGGGAGGAGATGAAGAAGGGAAAGGAGGTAACGGAAAGGCATCAGGAATACAACCGGAAGGCCAAGAAGTTTGCCGAGCTTAGTGGCGAGAAGCTAAGAATGATGCCAGAGGATACTCTTTGATCTGAACTAAATGCAATGTGTCTGTACGGCTTTCAAATTGACTGCGCTTTATGATGCCAACCAAGTAATAAAATTTCATGCGTCAACCTATCATCAATAGTTAGTGTCAGCAGTTTGCCTCTACGGTGCTAGTGATTTAACGAAGAGCTGGGGAAGAAGTTGCACCACGGGTGGCCACCGAAGGATGGAAGCTGGCTGACTAGGGAGGATCGTTCAATGGTTGATCACGACAAAGGAAGGATAAGAGTTTATGACTTGGGGAATTCCTGTTACCTACATCTATTCGACTTGGACTTGACACATACCAAGGTTTCTATCCGCTATTACCACAATCGCCGCTGGTTCTGTTTTCTAGCATTGATTTTCATCCCGGTGCCCGCTGTTAATAGTAAATGACGGGGTTTGATTCTCTTCTTTAGCATGATAACGTGGATAATCAACTACTTGGGTGGCAAAAGTGTCTCTTAAAGTGTGAATATGACGCTTATGTTTCAATTTGCAAGCTATCTAACAAAACATCTTGGGATCTCTAATACTATTCCTTTACAGCTGCTTCGAACACTGAAATACGCCATGTGTCTATAGTCTGAACGTCTGTTTTGGTTGGGGCTCCTCTGACGGGCCGCTGGACCAGCTCACCATGTCCCGTTTTCCGTTAAGCGTCCCGCTCTTGCTGAGAAGCTTGCGACGTCCAGCAGTGCTCAACGGGGCATCGTCATCCGATTCACGAATATAGTACGCCAAGTCCGCAGTTGGGTCAAGTTCGGTCCTCGAATACCCATTTCCCAGGTAGGAAAATCTGTTACCGTTATACTTGATCTCCAAGTCATCAAAACGGACATCCCGCATGCACTCAATGTAATGCAGAGTTGATCCAGGCCAAAGAGCAAGGATTGGGCCGTTGGCGCGACTCTTGTACCAGGACCGACACGAGTCTGCCCAGACAGTCTGATTCATGAACCAGTCTTTGTACTGGATGAAGTCTTTGACGGCCTCTCGCTTCGGGGCGAATTGCGCGATGTTGCTGGTCTGATAACGATCGATAACCTTGCACATCCAGTCCGCTTGGGCTTCAATGGCGGAAAGCACGGGGCCGTTGCCAATAGGACAGTTAGGACCCAGAAATATAAGATAGTTGGGAAAATCGGCAGCGGCAACGCCGAGGTAAGATTCAGGGTCTCCAGCCCACTTCTCTTGCAAGTTGTCGCCCCCGGGGTTGATTACTGGGAAGCGTGGCTTAAACGTAGTATCAAACCCGGTGGCGCAGATGAGAACATCGACAGGATACTCCTTTCCGTTGTCACAGAGACAGCCCTTCTCCGTCGCGGATGCGATCTCTCCGTATACCACCTCGACGTTCGGCTTGGTCAACGACTCGAGATAGTTGACTCCGGGTGTCAGCCTGCGGCAGCCCACGCTCCACTGTGGGATCAACTTCTCCTCGAGGTATGCGTCGCCTAGCTTTTGCTTCATTTGCTGTAGCATGTAGGTGTGAGTGTCTTGGTTTACTTTGTTGTCCTTGAGGAAAATCCCGAACTGTCCGTTCAGGCCAGTCTCGATGCCCTTGCGATACTCAGTCAAGGTGCCCGGTTTATTGATGAACTCGTCACGCTCCTCCGGAGTAAACTGGTGTTGTTCCAAGCCCTGAACAGGAGAGACCCAAGTGGGTTCTCGGATGAAGGTTGTCACCTTGGCACATTTATCGCGGATGGCAGGGAGAACCTGGATACCGGAGGATCTTGGGCGAGTTAGCTTGATTTGTGGTATTACCATGATGAAAGACATACCCATTGCCGATGAGGCCCACGTGCTTCCCTTCCAGAGAAACAGAGTCGTCCCAGTTCGCAGTGTGGAGCAGCTTTCCCTTGTATCGATCTAGCCCGGGGATCGCTGGCCATTTCCAGTTGTTGAGGATACCGCTGGCATTGACTAGGATATCGCAATGATCGCTTGTGACTGTGCCGGTGACGACATCTTTGACCTTCACATCGTAACCTCCTGTGCTGTTGTTCCAGTAAGCACCAACGACTTGGTGTTCTGTCTTGATGAACCGCTTGAGATCGTATTTGTTTGCAAAATTGTCGAAGTATTCGAAGATCTCCTTTGCAGGTGGGTACACAGCAGACCAGTCCAGCTTCGGCTCAAAGCTCCAGGTGTAATTGTGAGAGGGCACGTCGCAAGCACAGCTGTTATACCATTAGATTTGAAGTATCTGGCGATGATCACAAGCCGACGTACCCTGGGTATTTGTTCTCATACCATGTGCCAGCTACCTCAGGGTTCTTCTCATAAACCTGAAGGCTGAAGTTCTCAAAGTGCTTTTGGAGCTTGTATGCCATCAACAACCCCGAAGCACCAGCACCGACGCAAATGATGCGCATGTGCCTTTCGGCGTGGATTGGGTTGACAAGCCGCCTACTTGCGTCAAGTTCGCCAGGGCTGGCTGCGCCAGCGAGAGAAAGCTCTGACATTATGGCGGATAAGCGTGAAAAAGGCAGAATACAGTTGTTCTGGTGTGGCGTAGGGAAGGAATAGGGATCAATGTGTATGGGAGCAGTGGGAGGCATCCCCTCTTAAAGGCCGTCTGGAAGACTGCAGCTAGCATCACCACTCTAGCAGCCGGGTATGCAAGTTCCACTAGGAAAATAGTACCCATCGGAGCCGGTGAGCCCACGGCTAACTTTCGTCTACAGAACCAATGCTACCCCTGGCAGGAATCCAGTCAAATGGGCCTCGTCAAGGGTCAAGGGGGGAGAGAGTAGGGGCCGAGTCATGCATAGAGACGCGAAGGAGGGGCACATGACTCGGAATAGCACGAGAAGTCAATTCACGACCGTGTGACCAACCACTTAGTAGGCTTTACCGGCCCTCGCCCCATGACAGGTGAAGCCTAGTCACTTCGGATGATTGAGATGTCATGGGGAAGTTGAAACTAAGGAGTGGAGTACGGGGAGTGTGCGGAGGAAGAGTGTGGGGACGTGGGGAAAGAGGAGAAGTCGGGAAAGCTCAGCCGTCGAGACGGTACCTCGCTCCCCGGAGCCCCAGGCGGGACGTAGAATCAATGACCTAAATACTACACAGTAACAATTAACACGTAGATCAGTAGCTGGAGAAGTTCCAGATTCATGCAGACCGTCAATATTTAGGTGCCCCTGACTCTAAATACGGATATCCAGCCAAGCAACTGAAACTCAAAATGGAGACGCGTCATCAAACCATGTCTAGCCTAGATAGACCTCAGTATTTGGGGATACGATGCGTTCAGTTCGAATGCGGAGTAATCATGCACTCAATGTTTGAGGTTTGTCTTCGTTCTAAGCTTCTGCGTAGGAACTTACGCCAGGGGGCCGACCAAGGATGCATTACAATTGGTGTCTCTACTACAACCTCGCCTTTGTTGCTGTTTCACCCCGACCCTCTATTTCGAGTGCATCCCTCTTCGACCACTCTTTCATGACTTTACGTTGTATCTTGCCACTCGCTAGCTTGGGCACGCTTTCAATAAAAACAACCCCTCCCACAAGTCGCTTGTGTTTGGCAACCCGCTGGGAGATCCAGTCTTGGATATCCTGGGGTGTGACCTTGCCTCTTGAAGATTCCTGTATGACCACATATGCTCGCGGCCATTCATCTCCTTTTCTGTTTATATATTAATAAAGAGCTTTGCGAAGTTTGGCGAATCAGAGAGAAGGGGCTGTCTTACAGCGTGATTCCAACCACGGCGGCATCAGCAACGTTCTCATTCTCCAAGAGCGTCGCTTCCAGCTCAGCCGGCGCTACCTGGAGTGCGTTGACTTTTATGAGTTCCTGCGGAAGTGACAATGTCAACAGCAGTAAGCACACAGGGATTCATCAGACAAACCTTTTTGCGGTCCACGATCCAAAAGAACCCATCTTCGTTTTGAACCGCAATGTCGCCCGTTTTCAGATAACCATCACTATCAAAACTTTCCCTGGTTGCCTCTTCGTTTTTCCAATACCTCATACAAACGTTGGGACCCCTGATAAACATCTCCCCTGGCTGACCGATGGCAACTTCCCTCCCCTCGTCATCTAGGAGTTTGCATTCACAGTTGGGATCAAGCTTTCCGACCGAGCCCGTATCATCTTGGATGCCTCCAGGCACATGCAGCGCACCGCATGTCACCTCGGTCATGCCCCAACCTTGATTAATCTGCATCTGGAATCGGCTTTGGCATTCGTTCTGGAGCTCTCGGGAAAGCGGTGCCGCACCACACAGCACATCTTTGACGCTGGAAATGTCGTACCTGGCTGTCTCTGGTCGCTTTGACAGCATGACAAGGATGGGTGGCGCGATTTGAAGGCTAGTGATTCGATACTTTCCGATGACAAAGAGAAAATCCTCGTACCGAAACTCAGTCATGATATATATCGGGACATTGAGCTTGATGGCCATCAGAATGGTGTACATCTGACCATAAGCATGATACAGAGGCAAGAACCCAACCCATCGCTCCTTTGGCCGAGACACGAACGGGTAAGGCTTGTGAGCGTACCGCATGAATACGGTCTGCTCGACATTAGCGATGAGGTTGTAATGAGAGACGCAGACGCCTTTCGGGAGGCCTGTTGTCCCGGAGCTGTAATTGATCGTTGCGATAGTGTTTGCCGAGTCCTGCGGGGTCATTTCAGGCCATATCCAAGCATCTCCCTGCTCCGGAGTTCCAATCATGGCTCTCCAGTCTGGAATCCCATGCCGAGCAGGGGCTTCGGTATCAGAGAACTGAAAGATGCGGTCCTTTGAGAGGCCAGCCTGGGTTGCAGCCTCCAAGATAGGCTCAAGAATCTTCGGGTGAACCAAGATCGCCTTGGCTGTTGTGTTCTTGATCTGGTGAACAAGCTCTGCAAACGTTTATTAGTTGTGACTAGTTCGAATCCGAGAAGCAGAGGGACTTGCCTGGGACGGTGTACGTCGGGTTGGCGCCACTGAATATGTACCCTGCGCCGACAATTCCTAGAAATGCAACTGGGACGAATATGGAGTTCGGGGAGCAGATCATCACAACCTCGCCCCTCCCGACTCCTAGATGTTCCAAGCCATAACCGAGTCGTCTCACCCAATGAAGGAGTTGTTTTGGTGAAAGGTTGCTCCTGGGATCTTTGCTGTCCAGCCACAATGGCTCCTCCGACGCTGGCGTGTCTCCAAATAGATAACTAAGGACATTTTTCTGAGGAATGTCGAGGACCGGATACGGCGAGGAGACTGGCATCGTGATTCGTGACGACCGAGGGAGAGAATGGCTTCAGAGATCTCCAGTGGATAACAAGGGAACACGCGACGAATGGCCGGGATTGCAAAGACGTTGTCAAGATGGGAGGAAGGGTGAAACTACGAAACTCCGTCTGCTATCCCGGAAGGCTATAAGCTAGGTGTTGAGCCAGGTGCCCTAGTCGTTGCGCTCTGGACCTGACCGTAACGGCCCGAGGCCCCGAGGGATCGCTCGGCATTATGGCGTAAAACAGCACCATAAGGCGCTAGGCATTAAGATCAGGGAACGTATCATTCTTTGCGACCAAGTTCCAAGCCTGAGTCAGTTAGCTCTACTTTGATCTGATGCTCAGTGTCGCGCAGCCGGGGCGGGGTAATGCGGGAGTCCCCCCCGGGTCCGCCTTGCCTTGCCCCGCAGAACGCCCCGATGCCACGGCTAGATCGAGGGGCCGCTAGCCACGGCTAGATGACTTGTTCCAGTTGCACTTTTGGGGCCACTGGGGAACGAAGTTCAACGAGCAGCTAACGCTGTCTGGGACGCTGAGGTCACTTGCTGAGCCTTGCAGACGTCTCTTCTCTTACTTGAATTGATATTTGCCGTCCCATCTCTCACTTCTCGGACGGCTTCGACCTGCCTCACCAACTCTCGCCATGTCACAGCTCAAGGATTTCGAAACCCTTTTCTCCCTCGAAGGCAAAAATGCCCTGGTCACTGGTGGCTCTAGAGGTCTCGGACTACACATGGCCACCGCATTTCTGAGGTCTGGGTGCTCGCTCGTCATCATCACGGCGAGAAAGCGCGAGGGGGAACAGGGCATCGACCAAGCAGTGGACAAGCTCAATGCTCTGCCAGGAATTAAGGGCAAAGCAGTAGGGATTTCTGCCAATGTGGCAAAATCGGAGGACATTGTGCGCCTTACCGATCAAGTCAGGACGCTCGTTGGAGAAGAAGGCCTCAATATCCTCGTTTGCAATGCAGGAGCCGCCTGGGGGTCAAAATTCGAGGATGCGCCTCCGTCTAGCTCCATCAAGATCCTGGACCTCAACGTTCGTGGCGTCTTCGAACTTGTGCAACAGTAGATGATACCCAGCCCTATTCGTACTGTCCAGGTTGGCTAATTCAAATTTACATAGGTCCCTACCACTTATGCAAGCCGCGGCATCCAAACAAGATCCAGCAAGAGTATTGATTATCAGCTCAACCGCGGGTACCAATGTGCCCCATGTGGGCGAACACGGGACGATCATGTACTCGGCTTCCAAGGCCGCTGTCAACGTGAGCAAGAGCATCAAGCCAAGCAAGGACATGTATTGACCATCGCCTCTAGCACCTTGGTCGCAATCTAGCTGTTGAACTGGGACCTCACAGCATCACTACCAACGTGATCGCACCTGGCTTTTTTCCTTCAAAGTTAGCTCAGGGTCTTATAAACAACCTAGGTGGGATTGAAGAACTGAGCAAGGACAATCCGGTGGGGCGTTTGGGAGAGGCAGAAGATATTGCTGGGGTGGCTGTGTTTCTCTGCTCTCGCGCGGGTGGTTATGTGTGAGTACGAAGTAATTCTGAAGTAAAGAGCCCGATTGCTAATCTGACTTGCAGAAACGGCGTCGAAATCGCAGTTGATGGTGCGGCTAGGTTATCCGCAGGACGATTGTCGAGGCTTTGAGTTTCGAGTTGCACAACGGGTCGAAAAGATCTTTTCTGTGGTGTAGACTCCCTGAGGGGTGGACATGGGGCAAGTAAATACGACTTTTAGGCTATCATTTCATCCTAGTTTATCTAAGGCCAATCTGATTTTCTGAAAACATCCGTTCGTTATCTTTATTGTGAAACTTGAGTCGCGGATTCTCCGTCACTTCTTCATGAGGTTATAGGAACTTTTGAAATATCAACACAAAGTCGGCGTGCAGATTCGTAATGTAGTTACAGTACATCACTTTGAGTCCCTGTATTGTTCGCAGCTTTGATTATTGGTACTGTAGTTCATTCAGTATCTTGCACATAATCGAGTTGATAACGCGAGTAAATACTACGCTGCTTGAACCAATGCCTCGTCTTTATTCACAATTACATTCTATGCAAACACCACTCCCGTTCGAGTGCGGTTTCTGCCCTCCTGCATTTCCCGTACCATCTCCGGGAGTGCCTCGAGACCACCTCGCACCTCCACGACCGGCATAATCCCATGCTTCTCAGTGAACTCAACAGCCTTGCCCATCCTTTGTGGAATGCTTGTGTTGTCCGACTTGATCTTGAATCGTTTCATGACGATATCCATGTAACTGACACTGAGCTGCTCTTTCGGTATACCAATGACCATCAAAGTTCCGCCCAGTTTGATCAGGGAGGGCACTGCTTGGTAAGCTCTATGAGAATTAGTGTAGACGGCCACGGCTGCGCAGCCTCCACCGGTGAGCTTGTTTATTTCCTCGATGTAGTTTGGGTTGTCCTTTGAATTGAAGACGGCATCTGCGCCTTGCTTGCGAGTTTCCTCAAGATTTCCATCCTGGATATCAACTCCAACCACCCGCAGGCCCATAGCCTTGGCATACTGGGTTGCGATCTGTCCGAGACCTCCACAACCTACTACACCAAACCACTGACCGGGTTGGAGCTCACAGCTGTCGATGGAGTGAAACGCAGTGATGCCGGCGCAGAAGATAGCACAACCGGTATCCATGTTCCATAACTTCTCATTCAACTTGGCTGCGTTATGATAGTCAACGACGGCATACTCTGAGAAGAAGCCATCAGTTGTGAAGCCTTGAAGCTTCTGCTTGCCAGTTTCGCAGAAGAGGTTGTGAATCAAGCAGCCGCTGCATTCGAAGCAACATCCCAGGATATAGAGGAAGCCAACGGTATCGCCAATCTGGAAGCCTTTACCTTTGGCGGAGGGATGCATAGAAACAATGTGCCCTAGGCCCTCGTGACCAAGAGTCACGGTCTCTTTGTTGTCATTGATGGCCATCATGTCACTGTGACAAAGGGATGCAGACCGCATCTTGACAAGGAACTCATTGGGACCAGGCTCTGGGACAGGGACGTTGTTGATAACAACCTTCTGTTGTTCCTAATTTGCTCTTGTAAGTATGCACCCATTGGTGTTGTGTCTCCCGTATAGAACATACCACGTCCCATTGTCCTGCTTGCATGGTTGGCGGTGGGGTTTGAGGAATAACCATCTTAGACAAATTTGGTGCTTGAATAATGCTAGTCGTCGATGAGTTGGACCAGCAAGGGGGCCATGGTATACCCTTATGTCTTATCACAAGAACACACTCATTCCGAACATGAGTTACACGGGTGCTCAGCCAGCACTTGCCGAGGCACGGGTGTCCACTTCCTGTCCACTTCCTGTCTACTTCCTGACCTAGATAGTTGTTGCGGGGAAGTGGATTTCCCCGCATATGCACGCCCGCTAATGCATCGCCTGTGGGAGTCCGAGTCAAACTCCGAGCCGTTTGAAAGATTGAATGACTCATGCGGAAATGAATATCCTTGGGGCGCTCAGAGGGATGAGTTCCGACTCGGCAGCAATACTACTACTGAAGGTCAAGGGTGGTGGCCCCGCTGCAACAGTGGAGCGGTGTTCATCTTTAAAAGGTTCGCATAGAACGCCGTTGATCGACCTGAGCAGACATCTGCCATCCTTAACATTACTATTTCATCATGACTTCGCTCGGCGCATCGTTGAAGGAGAAAGCTGCAGGCGATGCACTGAAGATCCCACACAGTCGGAACAAGGTGCCAAAGCTTCTGTTCATCAACAACGAGGTAAAGACCCCAAAAAATGTCAGTCACCATTGTCAAGGCCGCCAAGTAACATTATCACACAGTATGTGGAGTCGAAGAACAGCAGGAAGCTGGAGGTGCACAACCCAAGCGATGATAGCCTGGTAGCGGACGATGTGGCCCTAGCTGGGGAGGAAGATGTGGACAGAGCGGTGGCTGCTGCGTCCGTGGCCTTCAAAACTTGGCGAAGCACACCCGCCAAGACGCGACGCGACTGTATGTTGAAGCTGGCCGATTTGATTGAGGCCAACGGAAACACATTCGCCGAGCTGACTCGAATTACCTTGGGCGCGCCCTTCGGATCTTTCGGTTCCTTCGAGATCAACCTGGCCTGTGAAGGTTTCCGTTATTTCGCCGGCTATGCGGACAAGTTTTCGGGAGAGACGTTTCCGGCAGATGACGGGTTTCTCAAGATTATAACGAACGAGCCTCTCGGGGTTACGTGTGGTATCGTGCCGTGGAATGGGCCCCTAGGGAATATTGGTGAGTTGTGCAAGGCTCCTTTCGTCGCACGCGCTTACAAATTTCAGGCATGAAAGCTGGGCCTGCTCTAGCAACGGGCAATACATTTATTCTGAAACCCTCGGAAAAGACGCCATTTGCCGCCTTGGCTCTGGGAACTCTTATCAAGGAGGCCGGTTTCCCGCCCGGTGTCTTCCAGATCTTGTCCGGCGACGGGAGCACTGGTGCGCTTCTCGCCAGCCACATGAAGGTTAACAAAGTCAGCTTTACAGGATCTACAGCCACAGGACGCAAAATACAGGAGATGTCAGCAAAAAGCAACCTCAAGAGGGTTACTCTAGAACTTGGAGGGAAGAGTCCGGCCGTGGTCTTCGATGACTGCGATTTCGAGAATGCGGTTGCTTGGTGCGTCAACGCAATTACCGCCAACACCGGTCAGGTTTGCTTCGCAGCCAGCAGAGTGTACGTTCAAGAAGGTGTCTACAGCAAATTTGTAGCCGCCTACAAAGCTGCCATGGAAGAGAAAGCTCGAGGAGCTGGGCATCCTGACGCGAAGGACACGACGTTTGGCCCTCTAGTTGACAAGGCCCAGTACGAACGGGTCAAGGGCTTTATCGAGCGTGGTCGAAGCCAAGGTAACTTGATTACTGGCGGGGGACGCATTGGAGATGAGGTATGTGACTCCCAACTGCAAAATATGACAACATCTGACATGGCTGACTGTTTTCCAGGGCTTCTTCATTCAGCCCACTGTTTTCGAAGGAGTGGCTGAAGATTCCGAGATCTGTCGTAGCGAAATTTTTGGACCAGTTGCGGTACTGAACAAGTTCAAAACTGAGGAAGAAATTATTGCCAAGGCCAACGACACCGAGTTCGGTCTCATGGCCGGAGTCTTTACTCAGGATATTAACAAAGCTCTTCGTGTTGCCTCGGACTTTGAATCAGGGATGGTGGGTGTGAATTGCATCAGTCTTTGCTTCCTCAATGCCCCATTTGGAGGGACAAAGAGCTCTGGCATTGGAAGAGAGAATGGAATTGAAGCGATGCGTGCTTATACTGAGAGAAAGACAATTATGATTAATATGGCAAAGCTTTAATTTTATATAGCTTTAATAATAGAACTT